>JAKSZT010031676.1:1365751-1405073 GCA_026826555.1 Tolypeutes matacus | reverse complement strand
CATCCATCCATCCATCCATCCATCCATCCATCCATCCATCCATCCATCCATCCATTCATCCATCCATCCACCCACCCACCCATCCACCAATAGCAGAAATATTTCTTGAGCACCACTGTGTGCTAGGCACTGTGTGCTGGGGAACACAAGACAGACCAGACATACAGTGTGGAGGGGTGGGGGAAACACACATCACACAAGTGAGCAAAATAAGGATAGAATTGAAAATTATGGCAAGTGCTAGCAAGGAAGAGACCAGGGAGCCCTGCAAAGAATATTGGGGTCTGACGGAGATACAGTCAGTGCTCTGAGGACTGTGCTGCCCAGGTGCAGGGCTGTGTGGCTGAGCTCTGGGCCTCTGCAGCTCACAGCTCAAGGCGCCTTGATTGCAGGTTCTTTGTGAGGAAAGAGTCTTTGGCTCTGTTCTTCAATTCTGGGATAATAAGTCCCTTTGAGGAGCAGGCACAACCGTTGGTCTATGGTATTTCATGCCTATTTATGCCCACTCTTCCCCCCAGCTGTGCCAGCCACACTAGCTCCTTGCAAGGGGATGGGGTGCTGATGCAATTAGCCATGTCAAATAAACCTTGGGGGGGGGGCTTTGCTGGGCTCTCAATGCCCCCTACAGCCCCTGCGCCCACTGCTAAGTGCTCCCAATGGGCCCAGGACACACCCCCTGATTAGCAAGAGGGGTGCAAGTGTGTGTTCCTGCTGGTGAGCAAAAAGCTGTGCATGAGTGTGTTGAAGTGATTGTGTGTGTTTGTGTGTGTGTGTGGGGTAGAGGTGTGTGCATGGCTCTGGGGTATGTGAACTCCAGTTTCCTTTGCACAGGTATGGATGTGCATGTGTGGCTGGGTGGAGACACTGAGTGTGGGTGTGTCTGTGACTGTGCCGTGTGTGTGTGTGCCTGAGTGTCTTCATGGGAGAGTGAGTGTGTGTGTGTAGGGTCTGAAGGTCTCTATGACAGTGCGTGTGTGGGTGCACATGCTGGGTGGTGGGTTGAGGCTGCCCAGGAGTGCGTGCTGGGGGTGGGGAGGCCCAGCGGTGTAGAGGACTCCATGATTCCTTTCTTTCCCCAGCCTGCTGCGGTTCTCATTGTGTCCCCGCTCAGTACCTGGGACCAGGCTGTTTTGGCAGCCCAAATCTGGTTGCCCCCACAGCCTTAGGGAGCTCCAACTTTTCCTTTTCCTGAGAGGTACATCCAGGTGGATGGAACAAGGATGTTCTCCATTATCTAGAGCTTAACCTTCACTGCCACGGGGCCCAGGCCTCCTCCAGGTCTTCCCATCTCGAGTTTTGCCCGCTCCAATAGACCCTGTACCTCATCGACACTGTAAAAGTCTGCTGTTGGTTAAAGTTGAATCCCTTACCTTGGCATACAAGGCCCTTCCTCTGTGGCACCTTGGATCTCACACCATCTACTCCCCAGCACTGTCAGGACACCCTCCTGCCTGCAGTGTCCCCTCTCTTCAGGCTCTACGTGTCCTCCACATGCTTCAGTGTCCAGCTCAGGAAGCCTCCCAGATGCCCTCCCTCCCTGAACTCCCACAGCCTTTAGGGACCCACCCAACCAGCCTGCCCTCTCCTTCCTCCTCAGGTCTGAGGCTCCCCTCCCCCTTGTCCCCGCACCTCCATTCCACCCAAGCTAGACCGTGAGCTTCCCAAAAACCTGCTGGTCTCATCCTCTCCATATGTTCCTGGCAGGGGACCCAGAGCAGAGGCGGGCAGGGGCTGCTGAGCGGTGAAGGAGGGCCTCTGTCACAGGCACTGTGGGGAGCCCCGCAGGTGGCGAGCAGCTCTGAGTAGGTGCCAGAAACTTGTGACGCAGGTGGGGAGCTTTGCTGGCAGGGCCTGCAGTGGGCCCCAGACTGCCACCCCCCTTTCTTTCTCTCTCATTTTCCTCACCAAGCACCCAAGCAGGGGTGGGGGAAGGGACTTCACAGAGTATGAAAGATGGACGGGGGGATCCCTGGTGACTGGCACAGGGAACTTGGAGATGATGGAGGTGATGGTGAGAGTGGTTCTAGGGAGGGGAAGGTATGGGCAGAGAAGGCAAAGGGAGCCCGTGGCGCTGTCCCAATTCTGCCACTTTCTGCTGTGTGACATTGTGTGGGTCACTCAACCTTTCTGGGCCTTGGTTCATCTGCAAGGTGGACGCTTGCCTCACAAGGTGCTAAGACTCACGTGTAAGGCAAAGCACTGAATCACTCCACTCATTCATCCATTCATTCCTCTCCAGTTCTTCAGGCACAGCAGATGTATCATAAATGGTGGACCTCTTCCTTCACCCTAGACTTAGGAACTGCTCATGCCCTAACTCAGAAAGGATGGAGCTGGGAAGCTGAGGCTAATGCCACCAATTCCATAATCAGAGCCTGCAGGAGAGGCTCCATGGGCTGGGGGACAGAGCGGGGTCTAAGGTTACCTCCCTCCCACCCCCCCGACACAAACCCACTGAAGGACTGCCTGTGGCTTGTGCTGTTGATGGGCCAATGACTGTAAAGTCAGAGATCAGAGGAGAAGTTCTACTTCTTTGGATCAGCCCTAGAAGACCTCCTGGGGAAGGGTTTTCCTGGAGCTATTTGTTTGGTCAGAAGGATGGGCTCGCAGGCTGGAGTGTGTATGTATTGGTGGAGAGAGGTGTGTGCTAGGCATAGGGAGGGTGCTCTGGCAGAGGCAGGAAGCCGGGGAGGTCACATCTGGTCTCCCTTCCCCATCCCTCCAGGTGCACTGTGGCCAGCTGAATGACAGTGAGGAGTGGAGCCTGAAGGCTGTGGAGAAGCATGTGAGTGGGGCGGGGCCAGGGCAGGATGGGGGCCACTGCAGACCCTCATCACAGCTGGTGGGAAGATGATCTGGCCAGGGAGCTGGACAGACCTGGGTTCCAGTTCCAGCTCCACTATCTGTGGGCTGTGTGACATTGAGCAAGTCACCTAACCTTTCTGAGCCTCAGTTTCATATTGGAAAATGGACATAATGGTAGCCCTGACTCTCTATGGTTGTGGTGAGAGAATGCAGGTCAAATACCTTGTAAAGTACTACAGGAAGGTACATATGGGTAAGATTCTCATCAACGATATTGAGGTTCTTTCCTGCCTGAGATTTTATGATTCTGTGACTTTAATAAAGACTTCCTGATTCCCCTTGGGTGCTTAAGACAGAAAACTGACCGTCCAGGCTTGACAGAGTCTGGGGGTTAGGGGGCGGAAACAAACCTCGCACTGACCTGTTGGAGGACCGAGGGAGGCTCCAGGGTTAACGGGAACCCTCGGGAGGGTGGAACGGAATCTGCTTGGCGGAGCAGAGCCCTGAGGAATGGGTTGTTTGGGCTGGGGGCCGTGGGAAAGGTGTGGAGTCCCGAGGTGGCGTGGGGAGTCGGGCGAGGGGCACGCAGCTCGCTGACCGCTCGTCTCGCCCCAGACCCTGGTGGCCCTGCGGAGGGTGCAGGCCCTGCAGCAGCGCGGGCCCGGCCCGGCCCCCAGCGCCGTACAGAACCCCCCGGGGGGCACGGCCAGTGACCAGAAGGGCGGCGCCGCGCACACGGACCAGGACGGCAAGATCCTGCAACTGTGCGGTGAGGCCCTGTCAGGGCGGGGTCCTGAGGACGGGGCAGGTCGAACTTGGGGAGGGGGAGCTCTACGGGGGTGAGCGGGGCCTGAGGGGTGGGGCCGGGGCAGAAATGGGAAGGGAGGTCCCTTGGCAGGGCGGTGGGTGGTGCCCGAGGCTGGGCGGGAGGCGGGGGAGGAGTCTAAAGGGAGTCAGTCGTGGACAGCGCAGGGCCTGAGGACCAGGCCCAGGGCTGACCCGCGCCCCGCCCTTGCAGGGGAACTCTACGACTTAGACGCTTCTTCCCTGCAGCTCAAAGTCCTCCAATACGTGAGTCCCTGCGGCCTTCCCACCCCACCACCCCACAGCCCCTGCCCTGTCTCCCTCCAGGGACCCGCGTCCCAGTGAGACCCCCATCTCAGTTCTGATTCCTCCGTCGTAAAGTCCTGCCCCTTCCCTATCCTCCACCTGCCTGAAGGGCCTCAGAGAGGAGAGAAGGTAGAGAGCCGGGGTGGCCCCAGATGCGCGATCAGCCCCTCGTTCCCTCTCTCCCTCTCAGCTGCAGCAGGAGACCAGGGCATCCCGGTGCTGCCTCCTGCTGGTGTCCGAGGACAACCTCCAGCTTTCCTGCAAGGTGAGGGACAGCCCCGCAGGGCGGGGTGGGGCAGGGGCAGGGCCAGGGGCCGGACACAGGACTGGGATCTCCAAGGGGGCAGAAAACACATCTCCTCTTCCTTTAACCTGCCCCTGCCCCTTCGCCCCTCAGGTCATGGGAGATAAAGTGCTGGAGGAAGAGATCAGCTTTCCAGTGAGTTCCATGTCCCTCCCCGCTGAGATGCTGGGCTTTGCAGGCCAATCAAGACCCAGAGGCACTCAGGGCATCAGTTTGGGGAGCTGGGGTTTGCTGGACTCTCTTGGAATATGATAGAGTTATCTGGATCTTGGGACATGCTTAGACTTTTTACAAGCGATCACAACCTCAAAGATCTGGAGACAGATCAGGCTCCACTAGGAGAAATCTCTTATGAGCTCTACAAAGATGTCAGACCCAGTTATGCTTACTTGGGACCGGTTCACTTCTGTTGGACTATTTCTGGATTTGGATTTCTTAGAATCTGTTGAGATCAGTGGGAATCCTTGGAGTCTGACTGTCTCTCCCCTGATTAGGGAAGACCTCAGAGTCTCTTGTGGGGAATTCTGACCAGGGCAGAGTACCCCTCCCCCTCTCTGCACCCCAAAGTTGATCACATTTGCCATTTGGACTGACTGAAGAGGCCAGACTTGAGGGGAGTGTGTGTAGATTGAGGTGCCCTGTCCTGGGGGAGAGCTGGGCTGTGACTTGACCTCTTCCCATTTCCCAGCTGACATCAGGACGCCTGGGCCAGGTAGTGGAAGACAAAAAGTGCATCCAGCTGAAGGACCTCACTTCTGTGAGTCACACTCTGGCTAACCCAGGGAGGGGGCGAGGGGAGAGACCACTGCCCAGCCTTCAGTGCCTCTGGGGTAGGGCAGCTTAGGAAGGGGGAAACAAGATCTGGGGACTTTTTACCATTCTACCCCCATGTCATAGCACTTCCACTCATGCCTGAGTCCCTCAGAAGTGCCTGCTGCAGAGTGTGGTGGGGAGATGGAGGAGGGAAGCTTCCTCCCTTTCTCCCTCCCTGCCCTGACTCACCTCCCTTTTGCCTCCCCTTTGCAGGAGGATGTGCAACAGCTGCAAAATATGCTAGGCTGTGAGCTGCAGGCCATGCTTTGTGTCCCTGTGATCAGCCGGGCCACTGACCAGGTGGTGGCCTTGGCCTGCGCCTTCAACAAGCTGGGAGGAAACTTGTGAGTCTGGGGATGGGTGGGTGGGTGATGAGGGTAGGGAGCCATTGCTGAGAGGCTGGGTGGGGCTCTGCTAGAGTAATGGTGTGGGAAGGCTGCTGGGCAAAGGGTCATATCCCAGTGAGGTAGCAAGTGGCATGGTGGAATACAAGAAGGAGGAAGCCATGGGGATCAGAGGGACAAACTGTCAATGCAAGAGACTCTGGGGTTATGGGGGCTGCTAGACCCTTACAGCTGCTGCTGGCTGAGGTTCAGGTAATCATTAACTCTCCACCACCCATTTGCTTATTCAGAGTCATGCTGAGGTTCAAACCAGTTTCCTTCTCTTTTCCCACTTCCCACAGTTTGGGTTATCCTCTGTTAGGGCTTTCCCCCATTTACCATCTCCTTTTATGGTGCTATTGCTGGGAATTGCCCAGTGCAGGGGTAGGTGAGCTTTGGGATGGGCAAACTCTCAGGGACCCAAAGAGCATCATCGGCACAGTGGGCAGTGGCTAGAGGGGGCAGGCCTGGGGGTTGAGAACCACCGACAGGTCTAAGAATCATAGAGGGCATTTTACAAATGTTTGTATGTATTGTGAGAATTTTGATTTTTACCCATAATAAAAAATAAAAAAAATAAAAAAAAAAAGAATCATAGAGGGTGCAGCATCCAGGTAAACAGACCTGGCCACTTAGTCAGGAATCATATTAAAGGAACTGAGGTCAGATCTGGGGTCTAGAGTTGATATCATAAAGATTTCATGCCCTGCATTAGTTGGTAGTGGCTGCCTGAATCCCTGAGCTATGATCAGAAACAGTGCTGTGATCAATTTTTGTCTGTCCTGGGGGCAGGTTCAGGACCTGAGTGCCTTGTGGCTACCAAACTTGGCCCAGCAGTTTGTGCCTAGTCATACAGGTGGGGAAGAAAAGGCAGGTGAGGGATAAAGCTGAGAGTACAGGACGTGGAGAGATGCTGACTGGTGGAGGAAGCTGCACTGGGGTGCAAGCAAGCAGGCCTGGAGTTCCTACAGAAGTGTGTGTGTGTGCCCGTGTGTGTGTATGACTGAAGGTTGGGACTGGAGAAGTGTCAGAAGGCCCGGGATGGGGTCTGCAGGGGTGGGGCAGAGACCTAGGAGTCGTAGGTTTGTGCATCAGGACCTGCCAGCATGGAGCTTAGTAAGCAGTTGGGTGGGCCTGGGGAAATGAAGACATGGGGATAAGGCAGGACACCGGCAGAGCTGGCTGAGGCAGGCAGGATGCAGGGTCTGTGGCATTTGGGATTGGTGGGCATCCTGGGGTGGCAGCATATATGCCATTCAACAAACATATTGAGTACTTACTGTGCCCAGCCCTTGCTGACCACATGGCCATGGGAAGGCCTTTAGAGAGGGTGAGTAGAAGTTCAACAGGGACAGTGACGGTGGCCTCTGGCTGTTGGCTGTGGGGCTGGGTTTTGGGATGGCCCCAGACTTAGAGAAGAGATGGTATCAGAAGGGAAACGAGATGGGGCCTTGGACACAGCCCTGAGGCCCAGGGCTGGGGCAAGGCCATCTCTGGGTCCTGCATATTTCAGGAAGTGAATGTTGAATGATTGGATGAACTGGGGAGGGGCTCAGCTCAGAGCAGTGACTGCAGAGATGCTACCTGGAATCCCACCAAGCGGCCAGAGAACAGGGGCTCCAGAATCCCTTTGGCTGGGAGTGGGATGGGGCTGGTGGCAAGGTCCAGGCCAAACAGGGGGTGGTGTGGGGTAAGGTAAGGCATCCAGCAGACCTCTCCGGAACATCTCCTCTTTGCCAGCCTCTGCGCTGAGCATGGGGTGATACAACCATGGTCCTTGCCTTCAAAACCTGAAGTTTATTTTCAAGGCATAGACGGAGGTTTGTGGGAAGGGTATGCTAGGCAGAGGAACAGTGGGGAAAAAAGGGCCTGAGGTTTTCTCAGCCTGATAAGGATGAAGCCTGAGAGATGCCCATAGAAGAGGGGAGAAGGGAGGGGTGGGACCAGACTGAGGGGCCTCAGATGGCACAAGGAAAGTGCAGATAGAACCAGGGTGTTGAGAATTGGGATCTAGATCTGAATCACTGGGCAACAAGTGGCTGGCAGTGGGGAGCACTGAGGTCAGCCAAAGAATGGAGCTAGGCAAGGGAATCTGGGGGCAGAGAGATGGCCAAGATGGCCCCCTTCCCCAGACCACCACCTGGGAGGCTTACTCATGTCCCCTGGTCAGTTCAGCCCCACATAGCTTCCTGGTGACAAATAATTTGGTGGCAGAACAAATAACCTCAGAAAGATTTCGATCTTGTCAGGCAAGAGCTAGCTCCATGAGTTGGGAGGGCACCTTGGGATTGTGGAGGCACCAAATCTGGGCCAGCAGAGTCCAGGGAGATCAGGGCAGTGGCAGGAGCTGGACAAGACAGGGCTAAGACCTCACCCTTGGGCATGGCCACTGCCCTTCCCTGAGGCTGGAGGGGTTCCCCGGGGAAGAGCAGGGAGAACACCTAGCTCTGGCCTGGGTGGGTCACTAGTCTGAGGGAGGAGAGCCAGCTGTGATCTGGGTAAATCCCAAGTCAGAGGAGGGAGACACGGCTCTGGCTTGAAGAGGCAATATCCTGGGGAGGAAAGCACATTTTGGTCCCCAGGGGAGGGGGAAGCTGGCCCAAGCCACCTGTGCAGTGGAGCAGTCCCGGGAGAAGAGGGTCGTAGTTAGCTGGTGCATTTCTGAGTGGGCTTCCTGGAGGAATGGGAGTGAGGAGACATACAAGAGAAGGAGTGAGGGAAGCGGCTGTGGCTCAATCAGTGGGGCTCCCGTTTGCCATATGGGAGGCCCCGGGTTCGGTTCCCGGGGCCTCCTGGTGGGGGCAGGCCCACCCGCACGGCGTGGTTGGCTGACCCAGCGAGCGCAAGCAGCAAGGGGGAGATAAAGAATAAATAAATAAAATCTTTAAAAAAAAAAAAAAAAAAAAAAAAGAGAGAGAAGGAGTGAGGAGTCTTTCAGTCTCGGCTGTCACCCCCTCCCTCCGCTGTGACCCCGCCTGCCTCCCCCAGGTTCACGGACCAGGATGAGCGTGTGACCCAGCACTGCTTCCACTACACCAGCACGGTGCTCACCAGCACCCTGGCCTTCCAGAAGGAGCAGAAGCTCAAGTGTGAGTGCCAGGTGAGTGGCCCACCTTGACCACTCTCGGGATCCAGTTGCCCAGCCCTCAGAGGGCCATCCATGAGGAAGAGCCCATGTCTTCAGGACTGATGGCAGCCCCGCCCTTGGCAGGGAGAACACCTCTTGACCTGGAGGCCTCTTCCAGAGGGAGGTCCTGGGTTTCTCAGGAGCACTGGCTGCAGGCACTGTAAATGATCGCCCTCTAGTGTCCGATATGGGCACCACACCTACATCTGGGAGGCTAGCCCATCTGAGACAGGGGTTCCTAAGCACCCTTGCAGGGGCTAGACCCAGACTTTGTAGCCAAATGATATCATTAGGCCCTGTCAGTTTCCAGTTTGTCCTGGGAGCCTGAGGGCAGTTAGAGGCAGGGGACTGGATAGGATGACCTCTGCAACCTGAACCCTCTGTGATCTCCACGTCCTCCATTCCAGGCTCTTCTCCAAGTGGCAAAGAACCTCTTCACCCACCTGGGTGAGTGCTCTGTCCACCTCCATGCCTGGCTGTGGGGTGGGAGTGGTGGCTTGGGCACTCCAGCCTGGTCTCACCACTGCCCCCCTGCCACCCCCTCCCCCAGATGACGTCTCTGTCCTGCTGCAGGAGATCATCACAGAGGCCAGAAACCTCAGTAACGCGGAGATGTGAGTGAATCGATGCTGCGCGGGGAGAGAGGGCCCCCCCAACCCCGCCTTCTTGGTGGACCTGCTTACCTTTTGTGTGATCCTTTGTTTCATGTCTGTCTCCCTGGGGTGAAGCTACGCTTCAGGACAGCAGAGAAGTGTTCTCCACAGCACTTCAGCTTCTAACACAGTGCCTGGCCCGTGGGGGTGCCCACAATTAGTCGACTGGATGGGCCTGGAGTCTGGCGGCCCTAAGGAGCGCCTCACAGCAGAGCTCTCCTCGGGGGCCTCGAGCCACTGAGAAGCTGCCTGAGGCCCCGTGAACAACCCCCTGTCTCCCCACAGCTGCTCCGTGTTCCTGCTGGATCAGAATGAGCTGGTGGCCAAGGTGTTCGACGGGGGCGTGGTGGATGACGAGGTGAGGCAGGGCCACGTGGGAGCGTGTGGTCATGGTCCTGGGGCCCGGCAGACAGCTGGGGGAGCTGGGGAGCGACCCCCCGTCCAGGGGTGCCCCCTGAGGCAGCTCCTAACCTCTCCCCCCACTCCCGCCCTGCTGCCGCAGAGTTACGAGATCCGCATCCCGGCCGACCAGGGCATCGCAGGCCACGTGGCCACCACGGGCCAGATCCTGAACATCCCGGACGCGTACGCGCACCCGCTTTTCTATCGCGGCGTGGACGACAGCACTGGCTTCCGCACGCGCAACATCCTGTGCTTCCCCATCAAGAACGAGAACCAGGGTGCGGGCTGGCGTTCCAGGCGGGGCCCGGCGGGGGGGGGGTGGGGTCTGAGTGGGATGGGGAGCGCTGGCAACCCAGAGCAGGAGGGGTGGGCTCTCCCAGGCGTGGGGCGTCCTGTGAGGCCACCATGGGAAGCCAGGTCCCCGCCAGGCCCCTCCTGCCGCCGGTCCCAGCCCCTCTCCCGCCCCCAGAGGTCATCGGTGTGGCCGAGCTGGTGAACAAGATTAACGGGCCATGGTTCAGCAAGTTCGACGAGGACCTGGCTACGGCCTTCTCCATCTACTGCGGCATCAGCATCGCCCACGTGAGGACAGTGGCGGGGCTGGGGCAGGACCCCCTCCCTTCTCCCTTTTCCTCCTCGGCTCTGGCTCTTCTTACTCTGGCCCCAGATGGGTTTATTCCCGGCTTGGGATGCAGGGCCCTGCTGCTGGGTGGCTCTATGCTCTGGCCACCTCTGGCCTCAGTGTCCCATCTGTAAATTGGGATACTATTTCCTGCTGTGTCCAGTCAGTGTCCCAGGACTATGGAAGGGAGAGAAAGGAAACTACAGTATGCTTTGAAACTCTAGTTGTCACTAGCTCCCCCTTTCTCTGGAAGTTACATCAACCCAAGCCTCTGGTCAGCTTCTTTTTGGGTCTCGTTGTCTGGCCCCTACTGGCCCTCTGGCCCCTCTGGTCTGGGAATCCAATCCCTAGATCTCTAATGCTGTTTCCCCCTCCTTGCTTATCTTTCCCTGCCTTGGGCCCAGGGTTCCATCCTTGAAGACTAGAGCAGGAGGGGTAGGGCATGGTACAAAGTGCTAGATCAAATGCTAAGAGGGTCTAGGGAGGAGGGGGGGGGGCCTGGATGAAAACAGAGGTGGGGGGCTCCATAGTCTGGGTTGGAGCCTGAAGGCTAGGACCAGAGTCAGAGCCAGATAGGAAAGTGGTTTTCTGTCTGAGCACTTCTCCCCAGTTCTGGGCATTTCTGAGATCTCACAGCCACCTTGCGTGAGCACCATTTCTCCTTCTCTCCCCCAGTCCCTCTTGTACAAAAAAGTGAATGAGGCACAGTATCGCAGCCACCTGGCCAACGAGATGATGATGTACCACATGAAGGTGAGGTCTGCAGGAAGCTTGCCTTCCTCCTCAGGGTCCCAGGGCCACCTGTTCCTCTCTTCTCTTTCCCTGCCTCCTAGAATCCTCAGGAGTCCAGGACTAGGCTCTCTCCTGACGATATGAAGACAGCTCCAGGGGAATGCTTCACCTCCTGCCCTCCTGGTCACTCCTTAGGGGCAGCCTCCCTCCACCCCTCTGCTTAGAGACCCCTCTTCCAAGCACTTTCTGGGTTCAGCCCTCAGGCTGGAAGTGGATGCTGCCCAGGGTCTTTCCCATGTTCAGGGAGTAATTCCTACCCTGGGGCCTTCAGGCTGGGCAGCCCACCCAGGGCTGACCTGGGTAGTCCTCACTGCTGATATGCCATCTCATTCCCAGGCCCTCTGCCAGGAAAACTTCCCAGGCATGTTCAGACCATGTGGTGGTCATTGCTCATTTGGACATTTCTTCTCAGTCATATCCAAAACCAGACTTTGTGGATAGGATCAAAGCTGTAGCAGGAAGGATTGGGGTTAGACCCTCGGAAGGTCCCTCCCGGAAGAAGGAACATGGGAGTTAGTGTCTACAAAAGATTGCCAAGGTCTGGGGGTGTCACAGAGAGGTGTTCTCCGTCTTTGCCAAGGGTAGACCATTACAGATAAGGGTGGCCACTGGCAGGGAGGCACGTAGACAGGCTGGGAAGGTGAGGGTGGGTAATTTCCTGCTTAGTGACAACCTATGGCGTGGACAGCCCGAGTGTGGTGCATTCTGGGTAAAGAGCCCCTCGCCCTGCAGTGGGAATTTGAGAGTGAGGACATTCGCTGGTGTGAGGTGGGCTTCTGATGCCCTGACTGTACCCTCTAGGTCTCTGACGATGAATACACCAAACTTCTCCACGATGGGATCCAGCCTGTGGCTGCCATTGACTCCAACTTTGCAAGTTTCACCTATACGCCTCGCTCTCTGCCCGAGGATGACACATCCATGGTGAGCTGGCTCTTCTCAGGCTTGACTGGGCATGCAGTCAGGGATTCCAGTTAGATGTTCCCAAAAGAACTTCCTCACAAGACAGAGTCTTCAAGGAAGCTTGTGAGGTGTCCCTCAGAGGTAGAGTGGGCATGGGGTCTGTTCTCATGGGGCCGTGGGCCATGGGTCGTTGCCTCCAGAACGAGCAATGCCCAGGGCATGTGTCCTCAGGGTTTGCATCTCCCTCCCTGTTTTTCTAAGATTTTACGAGTTTGGTTCCAAGAGTTCTTAGTTCTTAGATTCCATATTTTTAAAGGTTCAGCTCAGAGAATGCTTGGCTCTATTGCTTTATGGCTTTCTAGTTTTAATCTAAGGTTCTAAGACTCTACAATTTTGAGCCTAAGGCTTCAAGGAAGGTTGAGGCAGGGTCTCATCTTGATGTCACCCACCCTCTGATCGTCCTTCTGCCCTCTCCAGGCCATCCTGAGCATGCTGCAGGACATGAATTTCATCAATAACTACAAAATCGACTGCTCGACACTGGCCCGGTATGTGCCCCGGCCCTGCTGTCCCCATGCAGACAGTCCCAGACGCTGCCTCCTTCTGCCCTTTACCCCAGGGTTTAGGGGAGGAGCTCTCTGAAGGTGGGGAGACCCAGTTCTGTGGAGGTGGGAGAATCCATGGATGAGAGGCAATTCCTGGACACTGGGGCCATCAGGGGAGGGGGAAAGGAAGGGAACAGGGCAAGGCAGACCCTGGTGGGCTTCCTAGAGGAAGAGAGGCTGAGGCCCCTCTGCTGTGCTCTTCCCTCCACTAGATTCTGTCTGATGGTGAAGAAGGGCTACCGGGACCCTCCCTACCACAACTGGATGCACGCCTTTTCTGTGTCCCACTTCTGCTACCTGCTCTACAAGAACCTGGAGCTTTCCAACTACCTCGAGTGAGTGATTCTACCTCCGTGCCCATCTGGTAGCCACCGGGTGCCTTCCCTGGGATGGGGGAACACCTCTTAAGTGCCTCACTGGGTCTCTTAACAGACAAGTGGGGGCCTGCATAGTCCCCCTTTCTAGGAGGGAAACAAAGACTCTGCGACTTGCTCACATCACATGGCTAGTGAATGACGGGTGCTCCAAAGCCAGTGCTTCTTCCCAGGAAGGACCCAGGTGGCCTGAGCCCCTGCCTGGTTGGCTCCTGGATGTCTCATCCACCCGCCCCTCCTCTGGGGTCCTGGGAGAGGTGGCTGCGGCTGACGTTGCTCTCTCTGTCCCCAACCAGGGACATCGAGATCTTCGCTTTGTTTATCTCCTGCATGTGTCATGACTTGGACCACAGGGGCACCAACAACTCCTTCCAGGTGGCCTCGGTGAGACCCTGCCTCCTTGGCGGGCACACTCCCTGTGGCCTGAGGAGGGGTAGGAGCTGGCAAGGCCAGGGGCCAGGCTCTCCCAGGGTTTGCTCTGGGCTCTGAGATTGGGGCGATGGGGAGCGGACATTGTTCAGCCTAAAGTGGCGCCACTGGGACTGGGTGTGAGGGGTGACAGGCTGTTCTCCTGGCTTTTCCAGAAATCTGTGCTGGCTGCACTCTACAGCTCCGAGGGCTCTGTCATGGAGGTACTGCCATTCTGCCTGGCCCCCCGGCCCCCCTCCTCCCAGTTACACCTGTGCCTTGCGAGGTGAAACTATGACCCGGTTCCTCCCCTTCCCCAACCATGCTCTCCAGAAGGGCTGTGGGAGCTGCAGCCACTCCCAGGGCAGGCCTGGCTGGCTGTCCTGGCCTGGGGCTTGGGGCTGGCAGGTGCTGCAGTTGGAAAAGAGAGCACCGGTGTTTAGCATGTTGCCCTTTGGCTGCCTGGGAACAGCCAGTGCAGCTCTGGTCCCCAAGCCTGGGATGGCTCCGCCCTGATCACACCCAGCCTGGCTTTGGGTGGCTTGGTGTGGCCCACCTGGGGCATCTAAGTTCCCTGCACTTGGCACAGGGTGGGAGTCTGGCCTTCCAAGGTCACCTCGGTCCATGCTGCCTCCCGCAACACCCCTCCAGAGGCTGCCCCCACTTGAACCCCAGAGACGAGGCTCTCTCCCTCTCCCTGGAGGCCTGGTGGCAGCTGTGGCTCTGCCCTCTGGGCTTGGGGAGAGGCTGGTTCCTCCTCCTGGTGACAGTTCTTCAGCGCCAGGAGACAGGGGCCTGCCCTCTCCTCATCAGGCCTTTCCTTGTCAGCAAACAAACGTTTCCTGCATGCATTAGTGTCTGGGGCTCCAAGGGATCGTGTCAGAAGTTTTCCAGCTTGAGAGACCCTCAGAGCTTACCTTGTCGGATCCCTCCACTTGACAGCTAGGGAATCTGAGACTTAGGGTGGACCGGGGACGTTCCCGAGGTCACATAGAGGGTTGAAATGGCTTAGAAAAGGACCTGGGACCTGCCTGCTCTGCTTACCTGGGGGGCTGGGGCTGGGCCAGGCTCTGCTCACTCTCCTGGGGTCAGTGGGGTGGGAGTTTCCTACGCCCCTGCCGGGCCCCCATCACTCGTCTCCCCTCCAGAGGCACCACTTCGCTCAGGCCATCGCCATCCTCAACACTCACGGTTGCAACATCTTTGACCACTTCTCCCGGAAGGTGACGGGGCCTGGGGATGGGGGGTGGGAGTGAGGGAGTGGGAGTCGGGAGCTGGCCAGAGACAGAAGGAGTGAGGGGTGGAAGCTCCTCAGGACAGGGGGAGTGGGTGGCAGGAGACCATGACGCCACCTCTACCCCGCCCCTCCCCGCCCCAGGACTATCAGCGCATGCTGGACCTGATGCGGGACATCATCTTGGCCACGGACCTGGCCCACCACCTGCGCATCTTCAAGGACCTCCAGAAGATGGCCGAAGGTGCCTGCTTTAGCCCTGGGCCTCGGGGCTGGGGAGGAACTGCCAAGAGGAAGATTTCAGACCCATCACCTTTCCCCCCAAATTAGCCCCCTTCCTGGCTGCACGGCCTTACCAGAATGCCAAATTCCCTGGGCCACTGTGGGGTGGGCGCTGGGACCTTGTCTTCAGAGGGAGGGAGAAGGAGGCGGGGCTGCTGTCCTTGACCCAGTCCTTCTCCCATCAGTGGGCTACGACCGAACCAACAAGCAGCACCACAGCCTCCTCCTCTGCCTCCTCATGACCTCCTGTGACCTCTCTGACCAGACCAAGGGCTGGAAGACCACGAGGAAGATCGCAGTAAGTGCCAACCCCCCAGGAAGGCTCAGGCTGCACACCCTGCCTGGCGTGCGAGGCCCCTGAGCTCAGTCTAGCTGCATTTGGGGGAGACAGAAGCCTAGACCACCTCAGGGCTACAGATGGGGAGACTCAGAGAGGGACATGGACTCACCTGGGGTCACACAGCAAGGCAGTGGCTGGTTGAAAGTGGGCCAGAACCCAGCCACTTGTCCCCATTGGGGCCTGTTCCACTGCCAGTCAGGGAGTGGTGAGAATGGGCCCTGAGGTAGGACTGGGGGTTGCAGCACAGGGCCCTAGTCCCTGAGACTAAATTTTCCCTGGTGGGATTGAGCTGTCGGAGGAGGTTGGGAGGATGGATCCCACTCCCAGGAAGTGATGAGAGCGTTGGCCTTTCAGGAGCTGATCTACAAAGAGTTCTTCTCCCAGGGAGACCTGGTATGTGTGGAGGGAGCTCAGGGTGTCCAGGTTGGGGGAGGGTGCCTGACTTGGGGCTGTGAGGGGCTGGACTAGCCTGACCCTGGTACCTGATGGAGGAACAGGAGGAGCAGGCCTGATGGCAGTGGCCTTGGTGTCCACAGGAGAAGGCCATGGGCAACAGGCCAATGGAGATGATGGACCGTGAGAAGGCCTACATCCCTGAGCTGCAGATCAGCTTCATGGAGCACATAGCAATGCCCATCTACAAGTAAGTGAACTCACAGGGGCTGCTGGGGACCCTGCAGGAGTGGGGGATGAGGCCAGGTAGACAGCGTCATGGGCATCACTGCCCAGCCTGGCTCCGACTGACCCATCTCCCTGCCTCTGGGCACACCTGTCTCCTGCTTTCCTGCTAAATGGGCCCTTCACATCATCCTGGGTCTCCTATGAAAGAGAACAGTCTGCTTTCCTTGAGTGTCCAATCCTATGCCTCATACTCTGGTGGAAGTTCTACCTGTGGTCTAGCCCCAATCTTTCTTGCTGCCCAGGACTTGACTTCCGATCTCTGATCCCCACCCCTCTTCACCCCCAGGCTGCTGCAGGACCTGTTCCCTAAGGCAGCAGAGCTGTATGAGCGCGTGGCCTCCAACCGTGAGCACTGGACCAAGGTGTCCCACAAGTTCACCATCCGCGGCCTCCCAAGCAACAACTCGCTCGACTTTCTGGACGAGGAGTATGAGGTTCCCGAGCTGGATGGCGCTGGGGCCCCCATCAATGGCTGCTGCAGCCTTGATGCTGAGTGAGCCCCACCCCTGACCCTTCCCCACCCAGGCCATCTCCCACAACCCTCCACCAGCCTGGCCAGATGCACTGGGGACCAGAGCCAGGGGTCCTGGGATCTGGACCCTGGGCAAGCCCTGACCATCCTGGGCCTTGGTTTTCTCATCTGTTAAATGGGAGCAAGGCTTCCAGTCTTGTCGAGACTTTGTAATCTGTCTCCTGAGAGCACAGGGGGGACCAATGAGCGGCGGGCCCTGTGCTGCACCTCTGACCATACCCCGGCAAGTCCTCTGAAGCAGCCTGGCTGGTTTCCCCTGTGCCCCATCCCCACCCCACCAGATCTGAGTGCAATCCCTGGGCCTCCAGGATCCTCATGGAAGGGGAAGACGGGACAGCTGAGTGAGCAGAGGGTGGGGTCTTAGAAACAGCTGTCCTCCGGCAGAAGGACTAGAAACAGTCCTGGGGCTGATGGTGCCTCTGAGGATGCCACCCTGCTCACTGGGGGCTGGGACCGGGGGAGACACAGGGGTCCCAGGAGGAAGCTGTGGAGGGGCAGCTCAGTGTTGTGGGGAGAGGAGGGAGCTCAGGAAGAGAGCAGGATGCTGGACAGGCAGGATCCCTGGGCTGGGACACAGGCCCAGGCTTAGGCAGCAATGCTTCCTGCTGGCAGCAGTCCCTTCCCCTATCTGGGAAGAATGGGAGGGAAAGACCATCCATTCTCTAAGACCCCTTTCAGATCAAAGCCTCCCTAGTTCTGTGTGTGGTCCCAGGATAGGCTGTGTCATGTCCCTGTCACCCTGGGGCACAGAGAGCCAAACCCCAAGTCCTTTGGTGGCTCCCTGACCCTCTTACTGTCCCCCACCCTTGGCCTGAGCCCCTCCCCCATTCCTGCAGCCAGAGAGGGCCCTGGTCTCAGCCCTGCAGGGCTTCTCTCCTCCTCAAGGCCATATCCACCTGTGCCCTGGGGCTCGGGGGACCCCAGAGGGCCAGGCCTCTTGGGTCAGCTGGCCACTGGCTTCTCTATTCTGTTTTGTTCTGTCTGTGTTGTGGGGTGGGGGGAGGGGGGCCACCTGCCTTACCTATTCTGAGTTGCCTTTAGAGATGCGTTTTTCTAGGACTCTGTGCAACTGTTGTATATGGTCCCGTGGGCTGACTGCTTTGTATATGAGAATAAATCTATTTCTTTCTATCAACCCTCCCCTGCGGGACTGTTTGTAGACTTTGTGCATGGGGTGGGAAGCAGGATTGGGGGGGACAAGGCCCTTCAGGACTCCCCAGTTATCAGAATTCCTCACCCCTGCTGCCTAGTGCTTCTTCTGGGTGAGCTCATAGACCTATTGGCATACTCCCTGGGCCAGCCCAGGTCCAGATATTGGAGGCTTAGGGTGGATGGCCAATGAGGAGGCCTGGGCATGGAGCAGTGAGAAGACATGCTGGCTAGCAGGCATTGTGGACCGGAAAGAGAGAACCGAAAAGCTGAAGCAATCAAGGAGGCTGCTTGGAGGAGGTGGCCTATAGCTCCACTTAGACTGTCTGACTGCTGACCTGCTGTCCTGCCCACATAGCCAGGCCTGGGCCTCTGGACTCCCTCCTAGCTGCAGGGATGCCTGTCTGTATCCCCATAAGTCCCATATTCCAGTTTCTTTGAATCCTGCCACAGGGGTACCCCTGAATCTGACTCCACAATTGATGAAACCCTGAGTTGTGTCTGTGGAGTTGGTCCACTGTGAGCAGCTTTGCCCCTGCACAGAGAGGGGGCAGACTCCAGGTTGGGGGACATGAGGAGGCTCTGACTGGCATGGTCTCCAGGTCCCATCCTCCCACTTGCCTGCATCCCTCCAAACCCGCCCTGCTCCTCTCTTCCAGGCCAGTAGAGGTTGCTATGTCAAGGGCCTGGGCACTGGGGGCCTCCAGTCTCTGGATGACGGCAGACAACCTTTCCTGGGAGTGGGGAGGGAGAAGCTGGACAGAACCTTCCTGCAACCACAACCGGCACTGCTGGCCTTGCCTTGGGGGCCAGGAGCTCCTCTGGACCTCTAGCTTTCCCTTGGGACAATGGGGCTCCAGTCCCCTCCTCTGCCTGGCCCCTGCTTTGGGCTCCCCCATTCTGTGTCTGCCTTCTCACAACACAAGGCCGAGGCCAGGCCTCCCCTGGGTGGAGGCGGTGGCTACGTCCTGGCCTGAGGCTGGCAGGACATGGCTATTCTAACAGTGCTGGCTAGCACGGTGCCAGGCGTAGGCTGCCCTCTCCCTGTGCCCCCCAACCCCGAATGTGTGTGTGTGCACCTCTTCCACAAGCCTTTGGGTAAAGGGAAAACCCAACCTGGGTCCTGCCTCCCTCTTCTGCTGTCTGTCTCCAGGCCAACCTTCTCTTGAGAACATTTAATCCCTTTTGAGGACTTTGCTGTGACACATCCCTTCTCACCACCAAACTGGGCATTCAAGACCCTGTGTTAAAGCCCAGAACAAAACTGCCCTTGACCCTGGTCTAACAGCCTGGTGGGGGAGAGAGGTACAGATGTAGGGCCATGACAACGCAGTGGGACGCCTGGCCATGGGGCCCTCAGCAGGATCACAATTCTAAGGAGAGCCACGGTGAGGTTTTGAAAGATGAGCGGGTATTTTCCTGCAGGCAAGGGGAACGGATACTCTTGGTAGAAGAAACTGTGTACAAAGGCACGGAGATGAAGTGACCGTCATGTAGGGGGAGTGGAGAGATGTCGGGGGAGATAAGGCCAGAAAAGTCAATGAGGTCAGATCATGAGGGCCTTTGATGCTGGGCTGGGCGGTTTGACTTTATTCTGTCCCCAGTGAGGAGCCAGGGAAAGGTTTTCAGTAAGGGCACCCGGGTTCTGCTGCAGGGGGAGAGCTGGGGAAGGATCATCCTAGGGATGGCGCTCTCTGCCCTAAGCTGGGCGAGAGGAGCAATTCAAGAGGTGTTGGATTAGCAGAAGCTGGTGACTAATTGCATGTGGGGGCAGAGAGAGGGCTGCGAGGTGACCCAAAAGGGGTGGTGGTGGCAATCCATGTGGTCGTCTGAGCAGCCCAGCCTGGGGTGGATGCCCAGCACTGCCCTCACCTGCTGCCTGATGCTGGGTGGAACCGCTGGCAGAAGATGAGCTCCCTGGGAAGATGGGTGGGCAGCAGTGTGGGGAGGCTGAAGGAGGAGGGGTGGCAGGAGGTGGGGGGGAGGGCTCTCCCCAGGTCAGATGCATGAGCGTTGGCCCCACTGGCTTCTTACAGCTGTTCTACCATCCCAACTTCCTGCTGTCCTTTTCCATTTTACTTAAATCTCATAATGAGTCTGTGGAGTGGGTACTATTATCTCACTCTGTAGACAAAGAAGCTGAGGTTCAGTGATGTTGTAGGTAATCTGGCTAAGATCAGCATGTGAGCCTGGCCTGCCTGACTTCCCACCAAGGGCTCTTCTTCTGGGAAAGAGGATGGAGACTCCGGAGGACAGGGTCTCAGTCTGTGCAGGACTCTCCTGGGGGCGGGGGGCAGGGATAGCAAGCAGATAGATTCGGGCCTCGGAGAGAGAGCTGGGATCAGCTAGGGGCGGGGGGGGGGGGTAAGAGGAGCCGACTGTGGCATGTAGTGCAGCTCATAGCCACCAGGTGGCGTCCTACCTGTGCTGACCTCACTTTCCCACCCAGGCCGGGATGATGGGGGCACAGGAAGCATAGACAGCCCACCTCTGACACTGAACTCACTTGCAGGCTGATTCTGGGCCATCACAGAGACCCTGGAAGTAAACAAAACTCAACTATTCAATAAATCTTGGTTGACTACCTGCAAATGAGGCCCAGGCCTGAGCTGCAGGACCCCCCCAGTTTGGGGTAGAAGTTAGGGAGAAGAGAGATGCCGCAGAGGGGCTGTGACACCTCGGGGGCGCGGAGAGCACTTGTGGGCATGTGGGGGTGTGGCGGTGGGCTCACTCCTGTCTACTCATATATGCTCCTCTCCTACTCACCCACACACAGGCATTCTCACACGACACGTGCACACACAGACTTGCACACTCATTCTCTCTTACACACTGACACACTCACACGTATTCCTACGGACTCCATAAAGAAAATGGGAACTGTTTCTTGGGGGCCTCCAGCTCCTTTAGCTGTTCTCTGAGCAGGAGTGAGGTCCAGCAGTTCTACCTGAGTGAGATCCCTAAGTCTTTTCGGGGTGTCTGTCAGCTTAGTGGTCTCCCTCTGCAGTCAGGGATCCAGGCCAGAACTGAGCCAGCTGTCCTCTGTGCATGAAATAACACAGGAGGGCGTTGCAAGGCTTGATCAGATGCTGAGGAGGTGGGACAGTCAGCCTGAAGCCAGCCAGCCCCAGAAGTCGTTACCCTCAGACTTAAACAGCAACAATAGATCCAAGAAGACAGTAGAGTTAGAGTTTTAAGGCATTGAAGGAAAATAAAGTAAGCCTAGAATTTGTCAGCCAAATTGTTATTCAAATATGAGGGCATAATAAAAATATTCTCAGGCATCCAAAGCCTTAGAAAGTTTGCCACATAAAATAGACATGGAAAACATTCTTGGAGGAAGTCTCCCCAAAAGGTAAACAAATCCAGATGATGCAAGAGTTATGGGAACAGTGGGCAAATAGTTGTAAACTATTGTTTAAGAAAAACAAAACATCTACACCTATTAGAATAGCTAAAAAAACACACCTCATCACACGAGCTGCTGGTGAGAATGTGGAGTAGCAGCAACTCATTCATTGCTGGTGGAAATGCAAAATTGTGTAGCCACTTTGGAAGACAGTGTGGCAGTTTCTAATAAAGCTAAACATAGGCTTACCATATGATCCAGCAATCACACTCCTAGGTTTTTACCAATTTTTAGCCACACAAAACCTGTACACAAAATTTTACAGGAGCTTCACTAACCGTCAAAAACTTGAAACAACTAAGATATCCTTCAGTAGATTGAATGTATAAACAAATTGTGGTGCATCCGAACAATGGAATATTACTCAGCAATAAAAACAAATGCTCTACCAAGTCCTGAAAAGACGTGGATGAATCTTAAATGCATGGTGTTAAGTGAAAGAAGCCTATCTGAAAAGGCCACAAACTGTATGATTCCAATTTTATGACATTCTGGAAAAAGCAAAATTATAGTGACAAATAAAAGATCAGTGCTTGCCAGGGGTTTGGAGGAGGGTTGAATAGGTGAAACACAGGGAGTCTTTTGGGATGCTGAAACTATTTTGAATGATGCTGTAATGTTGGATACAGGACAGTATGCATTTGTTAAAACCCATAGGTCTTCACAGCACAAAAGTGGATCTTAATGTATGCAAATTAAAAAAAAAATCACTTAGGAGTTTGGAGGATCACGGTATGGAATTCAGATATGATAAAACAGTCTAACTGTATTACAAATATATTAAACAACCTCACTGAAGGGAGTTGGAGGGGGAAAGGTGATGACCTACAAAACTTGGGAAACAAACGGTGTTTATAAGACTAAAGGTGAAAGAAAAACACCTGTACTCTAACTGATAAAGATGTTTCCCACAGGGGTACAGGTTAATTAATCTGATATCACTGTACATGTATAATGGAATCGAATAATTATGTAAATAGCCAGCAGATGGTGGGAGTCAAGTTTCTCACTGTTGGAGGTTACCAATAAGAAAGGAGAGGAAAATAGAATGAGCCATGTGAGAACAGACTAGAGCTGGAGACATCGGTTGGTATGAATTCACTTAGCTTATTGCAGATGGTTACATATAGAAATATTTATAGATATATGTAAATACACAGGTTGGTATACACATCTGTATTATCTTGCTCTGTCAGCTGAAAGGGCCTAGAAAAAAAACGACACGACAGTAGCTAGGAGCACTCCTAGTGCTCAGGTCTTGGTACGATTCTTCAACAGGAGGCACCAGGGCTCCCTGGAGAAAGGGCTGATTCTAGGACTGGGGAAAAAGTATACAACATGAGCCTGGAGCACCTTGTAGTGCCCAAGTTCAAACACTCCTGGCGCAAAGTGCGTGCAGTGGGGGTGATTAATGGCCCCGAGGAGGCCTGAGGGGCGCAGTGATATGAGGTTGTTTGGGAAGAGAGCAGATCATGGCAGCCTTGGGACTGCGGCGGTGGATGGAGGAGGAAGAGAGGATTCCCTCCTGAGGGTCTCTTTGCCAGTCATTTTAGTTTGGCCTAATTAAAGACTGAGACTATGGAGTCAATTCCAGATGGCCTCGCAGAGGCACCTGTTCTCCGTCTGACCTTGTTTCCTTTCTCTGAGCTTCTCACACAAGGCCCAGGCCACATGACCGCAGCCAGGTCCTGAAGGGAAAACCTTCTCATGCCCTCCACCCCCAAAGGTGGACTGTGTGTGAGAGTGTGCTCATCTGCATGTGCAAGTGTGTGCATATGTGTGTGCACGTGGCAGGACAGAGCAGAGCGTGCACATCAAAGTGGGGACTCCTCAGGAAGTGCTCCCACTTGTTCCCAGAACAAATCCCACGTTCAGCTCCTTACCTTATTATTAACAGGCCTCCCTCAGAGCGAGTGACATGTCATTCTTCTTCCACCGAATTCTGCCCATGCCTTGGGTACATTTCTCTACGAAGGCTTCCTCTTCATTCAACAGTGCTTACTGAGTGCCTACTATGGCAAAATAAAAGACAAGGTTCTTGACCTTGTTCCCATGCCCTGTTGTGTTCCCAGCACGCAGCCTAGTTCCTGGCCCACGGTAGGTGAGTGACAAACCTAGGTGGTAGGAAGGAAGTGGGTGGGGGCATGTCTGCCCTCACTGGCCATCCAATCTAGTGAAGGAGACAAACACTAGACAAGAAAGCAAACACATATATTTACAAATAAATATTTACAAATCAGTACTGGAAAAGGGGGAAAAAACAGGGTGATGTGATTGGGAATAACAGGGAGGGACATACTGCAGGCAGGGAATCAGAGACCAGAGGAGGATGAGACCAGAAGAGGGAGGCAAGAGATGAGCAAGAGAAGGAACATTCCAGGGAGGATACCTTGAACAGCCCCAGGTGTTGTCCACCTGTCTGTCTAGCTGTCCTTCAGGCATTCTTGCCTGTCCCAGACCCACTTTTCCTTAAGAGGGAGCGTGGGCAAGAACGCCTTGGAGTTTGGATGACAGGGGCAGGGATGGGGCAAGGATGGGGACTTTCTTAGCCCGGCTGCCCCTCCAGGGCTCAGGTTGCCCCTGGATTACATTGCGGGACCTGCAAACCTCTGAGCCAGCACTCCCAGGGCTCTGAGCTCACCCGCACATCCTGTGCGTCTCAGCCACAGTCCCTACCTGAACCCTCTCACTTGCTCGGGGCTTCAGTTACTACCTGCACATTATGTCAGGCCTTCTCTTCTGAGATCCAGGTGCCTAGGCACCCAAACCAGGAGCCTGAGCGTTGTCTTTTTTTTTGTTAAAGATTTATTATTTATTTATTTCCCCCCCTGCCCAACATCCTCGTTGTTTTGTGCTCGCTGTCTGCTCTCTGTGTGTTCTTCTGTGTCTGCTTGTCTTCTCTTTAGGCAGGACTGGGCACAGATCCTGGGACCTTCCAAAGTGGGAGAGAGGCACTCAATCTCTTGCACCACCTCAGCCCCCTGGTCTGCTGCATCTCTTATTGTCTCTCCTCTGTGCCTCTTTTTGTTGTGTCATCTTGCTGTCCCAGCACTCCGCGTGGGCCAGCTCTCCACTCGTACGTAGGAGGCCAGCTCTCTGCTCGGGCCAGCTCGCCTTTCACCAGGAGGTCCTGGGAATCAAACTCTGGACCTCCTAGATGGTAGACGGGAGCCTAGTCGCTCGACTTACATCCGTTTCCCTGAGCGTTGCCTTAGACTCCTTCCTTCCTCTCACACCTCATGTCCGCTCAGTGACCTTTGAACTGTGAACCTATCACTCCCACTCAGAAGCTCAAAGGATGGAAGCATTGACGAATATAAGGCTGCTGACCATATATTTGTTGGACACCTTGCCCTGTTCTATCGACCTCTTTGTCTCTCTTGATAAACCAGTGCCATCTCTCTTGATTGCTGTGGCTTAAAAGTCTTAAAGAAAGAAAGTCCAAGCCCTCTAACTTTCTTCTTTTTCAAAGTTGTTTTGGCAATTTTAAGTCCTTCACATTTCCAAATGAATTTTAGAATCAGCTTGCCAATTTCCATTAAAAGCCTGCTAGGATTTTGATTGGTATTGCATTGACTCTATAGATCAATTTGGGGAAAACTGACATCTTAATAACATTGAGTCTTCTGGTTCATGAATATGGTATTTCTCCCCATTTATTTAGGTTGTCTTTAATTTCTCTCAGCAATGTTTTGTAGTTTTCAGTGTATAGGTCTTATTTATCTTTTATCAGATTTATCTCAGAGAATTTTTTATGCTGTTATAAATGTTACTGTGTTTTTAATTTCAATTTCCAATTATTCATTGATAATATATAGAAAACAATTGATTGTTGTGTATTGATTTTGTGTCCTTAGTAAACTCACTTATTCTAGTAGTTTTTTTTGTAGATTCCATAGGATTTTCAACAGAGGTGATCCTGTCATCTGCGAATGAAGGCAATTTGCCTCTTCCTTTTTAATCTAGATGCTCTGTACTTCTTTTTCTTGCCTTAAAGCAGTTGTTAGGTCCTCTGGTATAATATTAAACAGAAGTGGTGAGATTGGACATCCTCATCTTTTCCTTATCTCAGGGAGAAAGCTCTCAACTTTTCAACCATTAAGTATGATGTTAGCTGAAGGCTTTTCATAGATGCCATTTACAGATGGAGGAAGTTCCCTTCTATTAGTTTGCTGAGAGTTTTCAGCAGGAATGGATACTGGATCTTGTCAAATGCTTTTTCTACACCTATTGAGGTAATCATGGTGAATTACATTGATTGATTGTCAAATGTTAAACCAACTTTGTGTTCCTTTACATTTTTTTTTTTTTTTTTTTTTTTTTTTTGAGGTACTGGTGGCTGGGGATTAAACCTGGGACCTCGTATGTAGGAAGCCAGCACTCAAGCACTAAGCCACATCAGCTTCCCTGAGTTGGTTTTATTGTTTGTTTTGCTTGTTGTTTGTTTTTGTTTTTTCAGGAGGCACTGGGAGCAGAACCCGGGATCTTCCATGTGGTAGGCAGGCATTTAACTGCTTGAGCCACATCTGCTTCCCCCCATCTTTCTTAGACATCCTTATTATATATTGTTGTGTTTGAGCTGGTAATATTTTGTTAAGATTTTTTTGCATCTATGCTTATTAGGGAAATGGATTTGTCGTTTTTTCTCCTTGTAATGTCTTTATCAGATTTGCTGACAGAGTAATACTGATACTATTATAATCATATAATCATATTGAGAAGCAAAGACAGGCCATAGAATCGAGTGGCATGTAAGCCTGTGATATTCTTTGTAGTAAAGGGCTTTTTTAAACTTTATATTTCAAAATAATTATAGATTCATGGGAAGCTGCATATTGACATAACTGTTCATACTATTCCTTTATTATTCTTTTAATAATCTGTACTGATTTCACCTCTCTTACTCCTAATATTGGTAATTTGTGTTTTGCTCCCCCCTTTTTTTCCTGGTAAGTCTCACTAAAGACTTATCAATTTTATTGATTTTATTAAAAACCAGCTTTTAGTTTCATTGATTTTTAAAAAAATATTGTTTATTTGTTTTCCATTTCACTGATTTTCGATTTGATGGTTGTTATTTCCTTTCTTGTACTTGCTTTGATTTGCATTTGCTCTTCTTTTTCTAGTTTCTTACAGTGGAAGTTGAGGTAATTAATTTGAAACTTTTTTTCCCCCTAATATAAGCATACATGTTATAAATTTCCTCCTAAGTACCACTTTAGCTGCATCCCACAAATTTTGATATGTTATATTTTCATCTCCATTCAGGTCACAATATTTTTCTCTTTTTTCTTTTGAGCTCTTCTTTGATCCATGGGTTATTTAGAAGTATATAATTTATTTTGAGATTTTTTTCATACATCTTTCTTTTATTCATTTCTAATTGAATTACCTTTTAGGTAGAGAAAATACTTTGTATGGCTTGAATTCCTTTAAATTTATTGAGACTGTTTTACAGCTTACTCTAGATATTTCATGTAAGTGGAATCATACAATATTTGTCCCTTTGGAACTGGCTTATTTCATTTAGTACTGTATAATATCTTCAAAGTTTATCCATGTTGTAGTACGTATTAGTTCATTCATTTCTATGGATGAATGATATCCCATTGTATGTATATACCACATTTTACTTATTCATTCACCTGTTGATGGACTCTTTGGTTGCTTCTACCTTTTGTTTATTGCGAATAATGCTGCTATGAACATTTGTATACAAGCATCTTATTGAGTTCCTGCTTTCATTTCCTTGTGTATCTAGGAGTGGAAGTGCTGAGTCATATGGTAATTCTATGTTTAACTTTTTGAGGAATCTCCAAACTGTTTTCCACAGAGGCTGCATCATTTTACATTCCCACCAAAATGTACGGGGGTTCTAATTTCTCCACGTCGTCAACAACACTTATTTCTTGATTTGTAAAATTATAGTCAAGTAGTAGGTGTGAAGTGTATCTCATTGTGGTTTTGATTTGCATTTTTCCAATGACCAATGATGCCAAACATCTTTTCATGTCCTTATTGGTCATTTACATATCTTCTTTGGAGAAATTCAACTCCTTTGGCCATTTTTAAATTGATTGTTTGGCTTCCTGTGGCCTCTGGGGAGGGGAGGGGAGCGGTGCACCTATGGTGGCCTGTGGTAGCTCCAAGGACCAGCGATACCTCACAGCTAATCTTTCCCAAAGAGTTTGAAGCAGCTGAGATACTTCAAAATTCAGAAGATCATGTGCTTCTAGAGCATGGAAGGCAGCACAATGAGAGCACAGAGGGTGAACAGGAACTCTCAGAGGTCTTCATGAAGACCTTAAACCACACAGCCCGTTTCAGTCAGTTCAAAAATAGACCATCAGGAAGTTGATGTGGCTCAAGTGACACAGGCGGGAAGCGGCTGTGGCTCAATCGGTTGGGCTCCCGTTTACCATATAGGAGGCCCAGGGTTCGATTCCCGGGGCCTCCTGGTGAAAAGCAAGCTGGCCCGTGCGGAGTGCTGGCCCACACTGAGTGCTGGCCTGTGTAGGAGTGCTGGCCCGTATGGAGAGCTGGACTGCATGGAGAGCTGGCACAGCAAGATGACGCAACAAAAAGAGACACAGAAGAGAGACAATAAGAGACGCAGCAGACCAGGGAGCTGAGGTGGCGCAAGAGATTGAATGCCTCTCTCCACTCTGGGTCCCAGGATTGGTGCCTGGTGCTGCCTAAAAAGAAGACAACCAGACGCAGAAGAACACACAGAGAGCAGACAGCAAGTGGAAAACAACAAGGCGGGGAAGGGGAATAAATAAATAAATCTTAAAAAAAAAAAAAAAAAAAAAGACCATTGCCAGTGTCCCTAGCTTATTGCTCCAGAGAAAGCTTCCTGAGTTTGAGTTAGCCTGTTTGGCCACCCCTTTGCCCAGAGACTGCTGAGGAGTTGAAGGCTCTGATCCCAAACATGGAGGGGTAGTTTGATGATGAGGAGCTGCATCAGATTCTGGATGGTATCCAGGCAAAGTACAGCTTTCAATAGTAATCTCCAAACCTCACTGCAGCTGGGGGGAGGACCACCCTAGCACAGGGTCTGAGGCAGAAACTTCTATTCCAGAAAACACCTGGGTTTCCTACTGATAGAACACCACAGCTTGGTCTTAGTTTCATTGCCATTTCAAACTTAACTCTTGGACCCATTGTAGTCTTGGAGGGGCCTTGCAGTGGCTGCCTGTGTCTTTCTTTTTTTTTTTTTTTTTAAAGATTTTATTTATTTATTTATTCATTTATCCCCCCCTTGCTGCTTGTGCTCGCTGGGTCAGCCAACCACGCCATGCGGGCGGGCCTGCCCTCACCAGGAGGCCCCGGGAACCGAACCCAGGGCCTCCCATATGGTAAATGGGAGCCCCACCGATTGAGCCACAGCCGCTTCCCGCCTGTGTCTTTCTGAGCAAGCTAATCTCCAGCCTCTGAGGAGGCTATCCATATTGGACGGAGAGTCCCCTGATCCCAGTCTCTCTTCTCTTCTTGTCTTATTCTTTCTTTCTCATCCGCAGCACCGTTTTCACGGACCCAGGTCCTGACCGGCACCTGACTGGCAATGTTATTGACTACCTCTTAATTTCAGTGTGTTTATAGTTTTGAAACCAGGCTAGGGCATATATAACTGGTATGGGAAAAAGAACAGCCTAACTAGATGCAAGAGGAAAAATTAAACCAGACTGGTATGTTGCTTGAAATTCTTAAAGAAAGGATGACTGTCAATGGCTGTGAGAGCAACTTGGCACTATTGGGCCTAACCCAGGAGACGAGAAGGAGCTCGCCGTGGAAAGCAGTTCCACTTGAAGATGTTGGTGCTGCATGTCTTGAGGTAGGCAGGTACTTTGCCTTTCTCTTCAACTGTATGGCAGAATGTGAATTTGGAGTAAGTGATCCTGATGCACTGATTTTGTTATCCCAAATTAAGAGTTTTCTCCTTCATAGCCCAGACTTTGTAGTTTTGAACACTTCCTCATCTCTTCCTTGTATGGGGAGCATCCAGTCCAAAGGCTGGGCTTGCTAGTTAGCAACATGTGTTCTTCAACGGGGGTGATTTGGGTGTCCTTTCTTGTACCATTATGGTGAAGTCTCTTGATCCAAGGCTAGTTGGGGGAAACACTGAGAACTAAACATTCTAGCTTTGATTTTTCTGAAGGGAAATGGGCCCATTTTCTTCACAATTTGGGTTTTTCCTTAGAGCACTTGCTAGCTATATGAATTCACCATCTAAAGAAAAGGCTGGGGAAAGAAAACAGCAGGCTTTAAAAGGCATGATAGCGGAGCTGATGTAGCTCAAGTGGTTGAACACCTGCTTCCCATGTACGAGGTCCTGGGTTCAATCCCCAGGACTTCCTAAAAAAAAAAAGAAAAAAAAAGAGTCATGATAGACACGACTGGATGCCCAAAGTGAGCCCCCAAGCCGGGCCTGGCCTGATCTCCCTGTGGGGCCGGGATGGTGAGGAGGATGGAGGGGGCCTGAAGCCGGGAGCGGTGGCCTGCGACCCACAAAAGGATACATCCAACATGTCATTTGAGGAGCTGTTGGAATTGCAGCATTTGGTAGCTGGAAACAGCACTAGTAAGCAAGGTTCTAAACTGCCTGTCCAAAATGCATGTGCTGCAGATAAGCACAGGCCTCTGGAAATGTCAGCCAAGGTCCCGGGCCCATATTTGAGTCAGGCTATCCCCATTAGTAAGAAGGTAGACTGGGGCCCCGCTTTGATGATCTGTCAGCAGGATATAATGCTGAGATGCTTGACAAAACGTATCAATCCCTGAATGACATCTGAGCCAAAGAGATAGAGATTGTGAAAAAGCAATTGAAGAAGTACTGGTCAGGGGAGGAGCAGCTACTTCGGCAACTGGAACAGCAAGAAATGGCATAGCAGGAACGGAAGTGGCAGCAGGAGCTGCGCCTGGCCCTGGAGCAGAAGCGGCGGGCTCAGGCCCAGCAGGGCTGCCGGCCACACTTCCTGAAGAAACCTGAGCAGTGCCAGCTGGCCCTAGCTGAGGAGTTCAAGGAGCTGAAACACAGCAAGAAGCTAGAGAGTTTCCTGAGTCAAAAGAGGCACTAAAATGCAAGCAAGGACAGGAAGCATCTCCCTTTGGGCAGAGAGTGATAAAGACCTGCCCTCAGCTCTGCCACTGCCCCAGTGAGACATGGATTTGTGGACCTTGGACTTGGCCTCTTCTCCTGCTTCTTTCCCATTCAAGGGCAAGGATCACAGCTGCCCTTTTGAACCAGGTTTGCTCAAAGACTAGAGACTCTTGGATTGTCCCCAGGCCCAGACAAGAAGAGCAGCTCAGCCTCTTCCCATGCCCCACTGCCTCTGCTTGGATCAGTTTTATCATATCCTCATGTCCTTCTCATACACTTGCTTAAACCACTGACTCTTGTACAGAAGATAAGAGGCAATGAGTGACCTTGACCCAGTAAAGGTCACAGAGTGTAATGATGATTCCCAGGGCTGATACTTTATGCAGGATCCCCTTCATAAACATTCTTGTCACTCTTCTTATGACACTTTCGTTTAAAGTGTGAACCAATCCCGCAGAGGAAAATTCACTCACTTAACTTTGGTTTTGGAAGCAAGGGGAGGTAGGAGTGGAGAGAGAAAGCTGCTCCAATAATTTGTAACCACAGCTGGCCCTCCTGCTCTCTGGGACTAGCATTTGTACTTCTTTGTGGCCTGGAAACTCCTCAAGCTGATCATTTAGTCTACAGCAGTGCCTCCAGGCACCTGCAAAAGCAAATGCAATCCTCTCTTGAAGAGTGTGCTTTCAACCCAGTCCTCAAGGAATTCCTTCAGATAAAATTTCAAAAATGTGAGCTTACAATAAAAACAAAGCACACAAGGAAAGAAACCACCATGAACAAGAGTCATTAGGGACAACAGCTAACAGAGTCAGACTGAGATGAGTGTTGGAATTATAAAATACAATCTATAAAAAATTTTACTTAGGTTTAAAGAAAAAGTATGACTAATGAAAAGAATATAAAAATGGTCAAACTGGTTAGAAAAAAGTAAGTAAATTTGTAAATATGAAAAATATACTATTTGAAATTAGAAATTCCATAGTTAAATAGCAGATTAGACATACCTGAAGGAAGAATGAACTGGAAGTAGGTCTGAAAAAGTTACACAAATGGAGTATAGAGACACAGAGAGACGGAAACGAAGGAAAAAAGTTAAAAAAATATGGAAGGTAGAGTGAGAATGTTTAACATTGTTTGATTCAAAAAAAATCTTACATGTATCCATTACATTTAATTGAGAAATGTATATATTTATTAAAAAAAAAAAAAGTAAAAAAAAAAAAAATGGAAGGTAGAGTGAGAATGTTTAACACATATAATCAGAGTTCCAGAAGGAGAGAGTATTTCAAAAAGGCTGAGAATTTTCAAGAATTGATGAAATTTATACACCCTAAGAGTCAGGAAACCCAGTTAATTCCAAACAGGATACAAACAGAAAGCTAGATAAATCATAAGAAATTGCAGAACATTAGAAAGACCAAGCTCTTAAAAGCAGCCATAAAGAAAAAGACCTTACCTGCAAAAGAAGACAAGTAGAATTAAAACCTAGAAAATCTATAGCTGGATGCTTTGGGAATAGGGGAAAGATGTATGTCTAATGACAGAATGGAAGCTGCAGCCTAATGTGAGATGGATCGAATGCTCTTCTCACAGTGATTGTAAGCCTAGAGCTGTAGCTACTGCAGAGTTTGCCTTGCTGTGAGCGAGCGACCCCGTGCTACAAGGTCCCCAGTGACACATATCAGTCTTCCTTTAAAACCAAAGAAATGAATTCTGGCTGATAAAAGCAGAAAGGGACTGTTGAACTGCTGGGCTCACAGAACCACAAGGCTGGAAAGAAGCTCCAAAGATGCTTTTTGGTGGGGGTGGGGTGCAACAGTGAGATATAAAGTCCAGGCAGTCAAAAGCACGCTGATCCTGCCTCAGAACAGGGTACTGATGTGAAGATGCCACCGCTGACACCAGAAAGCATTTTCCACCTGTCCTTCTGCTTTGCTCTAGATTGAGAAGTTCTGTTCCTTGGTCACATGGCTGCAAGGGGGAAAAGCTTGGAAAGCAAGCATCTGGTGGCAGGTGGATTCTTGTCCACCTATATTTGTGATGGGGAGTTTCCCAGGCACGGGAAGGGGGTTCAGATGGTGAGTGGTCAGAAAGCATTATATATATCCACTACACGGCTGTTTGGAGCACCCCAAACTGCTACTTTCCCTCCTCGTGAATATTGCAAATGGATATTTCAAAGCTCTAGGCTTCAGCTGTGATTTTCTTTCCTTTTTTTAAAGATACAATCCACGTATCATACAATTCATCCTTTTAAAGAGTACAGTCCAGTGGTTCCTAGTATGTCCAGAATTATGCAACCATCACCACTATCAATTCCAGAACATTTTCATCACTCCAAAAAGAAACCCTATTCCTTTTAGCAATCAAGCCCTAGGCAATCAGTAATCTACTTTCTGTCTCTATATAGTTGCCTGTTTTGGACATTTCATATAAATGGAATCAATAGAACACAGTTCACATCATACACTTGTGGGAGATGTTTGTGTGGGATGTGGTGGGAGGTGTGGGAGGTGGGCAACATGGGAATCCCAGTAATCTAAGCACCTCTTAAAATATATTTATATATATATAAATAACATTTTTGTAAGCAAATGCATATATATGCATATATATTTATATATCATTTTACAAATATTGGTATGTATTGTGAAAATTTTTATTTTTACACACAATAAAAAATAAATAAATAAATAAAAATGGAATCAATATGTGAAAAAAAAAGTCATGACAGTTTTATGTCAGCTGCTGGTTAAGGCAAAAATAAAATATTCTTATTTTTATAAGTTCTTGCTCTTTCTGAAATAATATGGTTCCTGAGTTACCAACATCCTTGATCAGTGTTTAGAGGAAATAATCTATCTTTTTTCCCTTGGGCAACTTCACTTCTTAAGCCTCAGTGTTCTCTGTTGTAAAATATGGATAATAATAGTATCTGCTGACACCATGGATTTTTTGAGAAGATTTAATGAGGAAATTATTATAAAGAGCCTAGTGGTGCCTGTCACATAGTATGCCTTCAATTAAAGTTAGCTGTTATTAGTTCGGTCAGGTGATCAAGTACATATGGATGGTAAGTCAGCTTGCTTCTCTAGAAATTACTGCAGAACCTTGGTAGTATGGCAACTGACACTGGTATCAGAATATGAAAACAAACCAAGAAGCTTCCTCCTTAAGTCTCCAGAATTTTTTTTCCAATTAAGAGTGTCCTTGATGAAGCAAGTACTAATAATAAGAAGTAATAATAAGAATTATTATTGTTATTAAAAAAATTATTGAACAATAACACACACACAAAAGTGCTCATATCCTACTTTATAGTACTTTTAGAACTACTATATAAAGTACAAAAATGGACTAAATTAATATCTGATGGTTACCCTTGTAGGAAGTAGTGTACACAAGGAGGTACAAAGGGGACTTGGGGAATTGGTTGAGTGCTGTTTACACATGCATGTTCAGTTTGAGAAGATTTGAGTAAGAATTATTCATTGTTATTACATGTTAAATCTTGACCTTTGAGTACATGCTTTTTTCCCCTGGCATTAATTAATTAATTAATTTTAACTTTTTGTTGTAGTTACAAAGAGCTTGGAATTTCCCATTCGGGCCACTTTCAAGTGTACAATTCAGTAGTATTGATTGCTTTCACAATGTTGTGCTACTGTCACCAATATTCATTTCCCCAACTTTTTTATCAGTTCCATAAAAACCTCTGTGGCCATTACAAAAAAAAATTGGATTGTCTTTTTGTTGAATTTCAGGAGTTCTTTACATATTCCGAATATTAAAGAAGTCAACTGTCTGTTAAAAGGATTTAATATTAGGAAACAATAATGAGAAAAAAGCATCTTTTTTTAAAAGATTTATTTATTTATTTACTCCCCCACCCCCCATTGTTTTGCACTCTCTGTCTGCTCTCTGTGTTCCTCTTCTTCTGTGTCTGCTTGTCTTCTCTTTAGGCGGCACCAGGAACCGATCCTGGGACCTTATGGAGTGGAAATGAGGCGCTCAATCTCTTGTGCCTCCTCAGCTCCCTGATCTGCTGTGTTTCTTATTTCTCTCTGTGTCTCTTTTTGTTGCGTCATCTTGCCGCACCAGCTCTCTTCTTGGGCCTGCACTCTGTGCGGGCCAGCATTCCACCCAGGCCAGCTCGCTTTGCCAACCAACATGCCTTTCTCCAGGAGACCCCAGGACCGAACCCTGGATCTCCTATATGGTAGACGGGAGCCCAATCGCTTGAACCACATCCGTTTCCTGAGAAAAAAGCATCTTATATTTATGTTTATATATTTATCTTTTCCAGTGCTTTCATTCCTTTGTGCAAACTCAGAGTTGCATCTGGTGTCACTTTCCTTCTGCTTAAAGGACTTTCTTTTAGTTTTTGGTAGTGAAGATGTTCATGAATTCTTTCAGCTTTTGAATGTTCAAAAAACATGTGAAGATATTTTTGCTGGGCATAGAATTCTAGGTTGACAGCTTTTTTTTCCTTTCAGTACTTTAAAGATGTTGCATTGGCTTTTACTGTTTCCCATGAGAGGTCTGCTTTCATTCTTATTTTAGTTCCTCTGTACACAATGTGTCCTTTCACTCCAGCTGCTTTTTTTCCCCATTTTTTAAAAAATTAGAAGTGTTGTAGGTCTACAGAAAAAGTATGCAGAAAGTACAGAGTTTCCATAAACCCCCATCACACACACAGTTTTCCCTATTTGTAACACTTTGCATTAGTGAGGTAATTTTGTTTCAGTTGATGAAACATTATTATAATAATTGTACTATGAACTATAGTCTATAATTTACATTAGGGTTCACTCTTTGTGTTGTACAGTTCTATGATTTTGTAAAACTTTTATTCTGGTAACTTATATACAACCTAGAGCTTCCCATTTTAACCACTTTCAAATATGCAATATAATGCCATTAATTACATTCACAGTGTTGTGTTACCATCACCACCATCCATTACCAAAACTTTTCCATCATGCCAAACAGAAAATTAATTTTTAATTAAGCATTAACTCCCCTTTCCCTACTCCCACCATGGCCCCATGTAACCTGTATTCTAATTTCTGAATCTATGAATTTGCATTTTATAATTATTTCATATTAATGAGCTCATACAATATCAGCCCTTTTGTGTCTGGCTTATTTCACTCAACATGATGTCTTCAAGGTTCATCCATGTTGTCACATGTTTCAGAACTTCATTCCTCTTTATGGCTGAATGCTATTCCATTGTATGTATATACTTCAGTTTGTCTATCCATTCATTGGTTGATGGGCACTTGAGTAGCTTCCATCTTTTGGCAATTGTGGAGAATGCCACTATGAATATTGGTGTGCAATATCTGTTTGAGTCTCTGCTTCCAATTCTTTTGGATATATACCTAGAAATGGGATTGTACTCTGGCTGCTTTTAAGATTTTCTCTTCATCCTTAGTTTCGAGCAAATTGATTATGATGTACCTCAGGGAAGTTTTCTTCATGTTTCTTGTTCCTGGAGTTTGTTGAGAGATTCTTGCATTTGTAGGTTAATAGTTTTTCTCAGTTGGGGGAAACTTTCAGCCATTATTTCTATAAATATTTTTCCTCACTCTCTCCCTTTTAAGAACTCCAATTACATGATCTATTTAAGATTCTTTGATCTAATTAAGGTTCATTTTTTTCCCAGTCTTTTTTCTCCAATCTTTTGAACGGTTTCTATTATTCTGTCTTCAATTTTACCAATCTTTTCTTCTGCAATGCCTAATCTGCTGTTAATTCAATGCAGAGTATATATATATATTTATCTCAGACATTGCAGTTTTATCTCTAGAAGCTCAGTTTATGTCTTTTACTATCTTCCATATCCCTGCTTAAAATGTTCAATTTTTTCTTTAGCTTCTTGAGCACAGTTATAGTACTGGTTTAATACTTTTGCTTACTAATTCTCTTTGTCATTTTGTCTTTGGATTCAATTGAGTGATTTACCTCCTCATTATAGGTCAAGTTTTCCTGTTTCTTTGCATGCCTGATAATTTTGTACTGGGTGCCAGACTGTGAGTTTTACTTTTTAGGTGATAGTGTTATTGGAGATGGTGTCTAAGTTCTTGGCTTCACTGTGAGAAAGAATTCAAAGACGAGCCACAAATTAATTAGGTAAGCAGAGAATTTATTGGAAGGTAGAGCAAGAGAACAGAAATATGCCTTTAGAGTGTAAGGTGGGCATTTTCAAGGGAGAAAAAACAAAGTTCTGCCCTAGGGTCCCCTGTTTTTTGGGGGACTCCAGGGTCTGTACTGATTGGCATATTTGAGACAAAGCAAGGAGCTCTATTGGGTGACTTGATTCTCTTAGGGGGTTAGCTGTTGCTCTCTGGTGGTGATTGGCTGCTGGCTATTGCTCCTATGAAGGTCTTATAAAAATGGTGGGCAGTGTGGGAATATCCTGTTTTTCTCCTCCTTTCTGCTGGGTGGACAGTGAAAGCTGCTTTCCCATGACTTGTTTACATAGTCAGTGGACACACACTGCTGGTGTTATTTCTGCAGCTGATGGGTGAATGGTATAAACTGCATTCCACTATGTCAGCAGGCATAAGTTATAACTTATTTGTGCACATCAGTAGGTTCAAGCTGCCTTTTGAAAACCTGAGTCCAGCAGGATGCTGCTTTAGTTTTTTCTACTGGGAGGTGTTTGTGTAGAAATTTATTAGGTTTTTTGTTCTCTTCTCCTTAGGTCTCCATCCTTCCTCACTAGATATTTTTGTATTCTTATAATATATTCTTGATCTTTCTTCTGGGGTATGGCTAGGTTACTTGGAAACAGTCTGATTCTTTGGCTCTTGTTTTTAATCTTTGTTATATGGGACCAGATATTTAGGGTACAGAAAATTTTCTCCACTACTGAGTCTGAACCCTTCTGAGTACTCTATTTTATGTTCCATTTTCCATTCTGGCTGGTGGAAACTTTCTTTAGGCAATAAGCTGGGTAACTATAGGGTTCACCTCATTTGAGTCCTACCTCTTTTTATTTTTATTTATTTATTTATTTTCTTAAAGATTTTATTTATTTTACTTTATCCATTTTAAACCCCCCCTTCCCCATTTGCTGTTTTTGTGTCCATTTGCTGGGCAATTCTCTGTGTGTGTTTCCTGCCTTCTCTTCTCATCCTCCTCCTCCAGTCTTCACCAGGATTCGATCCTGGAGACCTCTGATGTAGGAGAGAGGTATTCTGCTGCCTGCGCCACCTCAGCTCCTGGCTTCTGGAGCTTTCGGAGCATCTCGTCTTGTCTCTCCTCTGTTACGTCATCATCCTGCTGCATGGCTCCCGGGGCCTGACAGCTCAGTGGCACACAGAGCCTGGCAGCCCATGCGCCTTCTATATATATATATATATTTATTTTACCGGGAGGTCCCAGGGATCGAACCCAGGTCCCTCCATATGGCAGACGGACGCCCAACCATTTGTGCCACATCCGCCCCCAGAGTCCTACCTCTTAAGGATCATATTCATTGCCTGATATCCAATGCCTTGAAAATCTTTATTTTGTATGTTTCCCATTTTTTTATGGTTATTATTTCAGACAGGATGGTAAATCTAGCCTCTGTTACTCCATCTGGGATGGGAATGTAAATCTATTTTATTAGCTTTTATTGCTATGTAGTACCCTATGTATGAATGTTGATAGACATTTGGATATTAAGATTTTGTCTTTTAGGAATAATATTCATATGAATAGTCTTGTATATGTATATGTTTTGAGTATCCCTTTGTGTTAATATATTTTAATTTATTTATCTATTTCTATTGTTAATCTGTATCTTCAAGTTTCCATCTGGCACCATTTCTTTCTACCTGAAAAATATCCTTTTAGTATTTCCTGATGATGAATTCTTCTGGTTTTGTTAGTTTGAAAATGTTTTTGTCCTTTATTCTTGGAGGATAGTTTTGCTGCTATTGGAGTCTAAGTTCAGAAGTATTTTCTTTTAGCACCTTGCAAATAACATTCCATTATCTTTTGACTTACATTGTTTCTGATGAGCAGTCAGCTATCAGTCTTATTTTTGTTCATTTAAAAGTACTGTGTGCCTTTCTCTGGCTGCTTTTAAGGACCTTCCCTTTGTTTGATTTTCAGCAATTTTACCATATGTGTTTGGGTGTGGTCTTTTTTTTTTTTTTTTGTGTTTATTCTGCCTGAGATTCATAAATTGAGATTTCTTAAATCTGTGATGATTTTTCCTTTTTTTGTTTTGATCTTCATCAAGGGTGAATAAGGGCATTTCCCATAATTCTAAAAGCATGCTAATAGAGGTCTATGAAATTTTACTGAAATCCTGGGATAAGAGAAGAGAAATAACAATTCAGAGTTGGAGAGAATATTTTAAATAGACCACTCGATTGTTGTGCTTTGGGTTCACACTCACACTCCTCTTCAGAGAGGAGAAGGTACCAATGGCTCTCTCTCTCCTTAGCTCCTGACCTATCACCAAGGGTGTGTCCTTACCAGGTCTCCCTACCTGGAGTTAAGGCTTTCCTGCCTCTTGTCTGGTGCCTGGTGAGAAGGAAAAGCTTTTCCCCTATCTCTCTAGTTTAAAATCTCAAGTCAACACTTAGATTTTAATACAGAGTAGATTAACATATCATTGTTTAGAATGTCTCCATGTCAGAACAGGATTGTGGATTTACCATTGAATAATCAAAATGTCTATTAAAATATTTTGCCCCAAACAATTGATCAATCTGTCCCCAAAGATGGATTTTGCTTCTATCATTATATTATAGGCATAAAAAAGAATAAGAGAATATTTAAAAACTATAAGAAGCTTTAATATAGAAGTTCTCCTTCCTCCAACCTTACTTTTAGCCATCAATATTAAGATCCCATCACAATTGATATTGGTCACTTTAAATTTATAACCTCTGGTTGTGGTAGGTTAAGGCCAAATTTCTGCAGACCGGACACAGTGATAGAGGGGCACAGAAGTTGTCACTGGCACATCAAGGAATCCCCTTAATGATAGTAAATAGACTGATGAGCACTGATGTGGACCCTCCTCTTAGCCCAACCTGGTCAGCAGCCAGGTCTCCCCTGTCCTGATGGACTTCTCACCCTTTGCTTTGACCGCTGGACTTCAAATGCACCTGTATGAGGAGTTAAGGATGCATCAGGGAACTATCTTCAGACTTGTAAAGTAGGAGAAAACTTGAATCTGCTCTGAGTCACCATTCTCACCAATATTTGTACCTGGGTGAATCCTCTGTGCTCTGACCACTGTCCCATATACTTTTCCTGAATTCCAGATACAAATATCCAATT
>JAKSZT010031676.1:1291653-1365741 GCA_026826555.1 Tolypeutes matacus | reverse complement strand
TTTGGCTGGTCATGTTGTTCCTGCCTCATTCCCTGTCCCTTCTGCTTAAGACTGTGTGGATTCTGGTGTATATAGTAAGAATTCTGACTGATACAATGATCTCAAAGCACCAGTTCCACTGGTTGTAATTGTTTGTTGCCTTCAATGCAATGTGAGTACCTGAAGGGACTAATTTTATTTCTATGTCTTAGCACCCAAAACAGAGCCTAAGACAGAGTAGGCAATCAGCAAAAATCCATTGAATGCTTAAATGAAATGTTAGTCATTATTATTATAAATCCAATCTGAGTGACTATCTCTAAGGAGTCCTAGCATTGGCCTGCATAACTTGAGGAGTACCTTATGTGGTGACCACGGCCATGCAAGAGTTACCTCATTCAACTGCAGAAAAGAGTCTGCTCAATAAAGGCATGCTGCATGATGAACAGGCAGGCTCCCATCAAAGGAAATCATGTTCATGGTGGAATCATGCTTGCGTGACCAGCCTTGGACATCCATCAAAACAAACTGGCTTCTAGGACACAAGTAGGCTTGGGATTCAAAATGATATTCATAATGAGTGGGGCATACAAAAGTAGGCCAGAGAAGGGTAGCTGCATTTATATTACATTATCACCAAATCAATTTTAAAATCTCAACAATGGAAAATTCCACCCTAGAGAAATGTCACCCCTAACTGTGCCCAAGCATCTGCGTTCATCTCCTCATGTGCTCTGTGATACCATATCCACAGGTCCTCCCAGGACCAAAGTGTAGTCCCCAAAATTTGTGTCCTTTCCTATCCTCTTAGCATTTTTTCATAACACTCTTCCTAGTTGCTAGATGGGCTTTACGTGCACCCTCATAACGGCTGGAAGGTGCCCTGCCAATGGCAGCATTTGGGCTTTAGAGTACAGTGGTTAAGGGCATGGTCTCTGGCATCAGATGGACCTGGTTCAAGTCCCAGCTCTGTCAATTCCTTGCTGTGCAACTTTGTGTAAGGCGCCCAACTTCCCTGAACCTCAGTCTCCTCATCTATAAAGTGGGCATGAACTTTCTTGGGGCTGTTGTGAGGGTAAAATGAGAAAAGGCATGAGAGGCTTTGGCCACTATCAAAGCTGCCAGCTGTCTGAAATGCAGGGTTCCAAAAGGTGCATCTGTGGGAACAAGGGAGCAAACCTTCATCCATGGGCAAAGGGAAAAGGGTCAGAAGCAAAGTTCCTAGGAGGAGGATTTTGGTCTTAGACACAGAAAAGAGGGAAGAGACTTGCATTGAAGGAGGGAAACTGGCGTTCTGGATGAGTGGGTGAGCAGGGGCGGGGATCCTTCAGGTCACAGGGGGCAGATGGATGGGAAGGAGGAGGGGACAGAGCTGACCACCATCTCCCAGCTTTCATGCCTTGGGTCCAGTTGACAGTGTGGTGGCTCAGATCATCTGGGACATATGTACAAAAGCCTGGCCCCCTTGCCTCAATGTGTACAACTTCTCAGTATAATGTATGACCCTCCTTCCCCCATCAGGTCCAGGCTAGAGTGACCTCACACCACATCTTCCTCAGCAATGTCCCTTTTCCTGTTTGGCTTCCCTCACTCCACTACCGGTTGTTTCTGCCAAGCACCCCTACCCCTGCCAACTAGGTTGCCTCCGGTCATCCAGAGAGCCGTCCTGACACACTTCCCAGGCCCAGCCCTGTGCTAGGTGCTGAGGGGGAGACCGAGCCCTGAGGCGCAGGCCCTGCCCTGAGGGAGCTCACGGTAACCTGGTAAGCTGCTAATTAATTAAACACATATTTCTTGGAAACAGACTGTGTGCTGGCCCTGGCTGGGCTTTGGAAAGACTACAGAGATAAAACCAGAAGCGAGCTTACAGACTGCTAGGGGACAGACTTTAATCATATAAGCCCATAATCAAATGTGACCCGGCAACTGGCCAACTGTGCCATTAAGGAGAAGTAAATAGTGCTGTAAGCACTTAGGATAGGGGCTTTACGTCGTCATGGTAGCCAGGGAGTCCTAGAGGAAGGGATGGCCGGACCAAGACCTGAGGTGCGTTAAGAGAAAATTAAGCAAAGAGGGAGGGGACAGCAGGAGGAGACACACAGGACCTGCGTGTGTGCATAGGATCGGGGCAGTACAAGAGAGGGGATTGTGTGTAGTCTGAGGCAAGGGAGGCAGCAGAGAGGCCATGTCGAGGAATTTGGTCTTTATTCTAAAAGAAATGAAAATCTAGTAAGGGTTTTAAGTAGGCGGGTAACTTGGCAGAAACTGAGACGCCCACTTTGGCTGCAGCTTGGAGGAGAGCCTGGAGGTGGGGACGGTGCTGTGGGCAGACCAGTTAGAGGCTCTGGCAGCCGTCCAGGTGAGAACATGACAGTCACTTGGACCAGGGCCACGGAGGACGGAGAGATGCAGATTTGAGAGATTCCCTTGGTGAAGTCTTTTTTTTTTTTTTTTTTTAAAGATTTTATTTATTCATTTATCCCCCCCTTGCTGCTTGTGCTCGCTGGGTCAGCTAACCACGCCATGCGGGCAGGCTTGCCTTCACCAGGAGGCCCCGGGAACCGAACCCAGGGCCTCCCATATGGTAAACGGGAGCCCTACTGATTGAGCCACAGCCGCTTCCCTTGGTGAAGTCTTAGATATGATGCATGGAGGGGCGCGAGAGGACTGAGGGTGACTCTTCTGTTCCTGGTTTGTGGAACTGGCCAGATGTTGGTGCCATTTGCTGAGAGCAGGAGCCTTGGAAGAGAACCGGGTTTGGGAGAAAAGATCCCGAGTTCAGGCAAAAGTTCTGTGTAAACCATAATGGTTGCAGGAATGCCAGCTAGTACCCTCTACTCATTAAAATGTTTACTAAATGCTTGCCATGTGCTGGGCCCTGTGCCAGGTGCTGGATTAAAGGAAAGATGTTAACATTTGATGCCAGGCTCTGGGAGGTGGTGGGGTGGAGAAGTCAGGAGGTGTGTCTTGGTGTCAGACAGACTTGGGTCTGAGACCTGCCTCCACCACTTACTAGCGTTGTGACTTTGGGCAAGTCTTGTAACCTCTTTGTCTCAGGAACGGTGTTAAGATGGGATTTACATCCCTGTCTCATCAGATGTCATATGGCTCTAGTGACACAGTGCATGTAACAGCTTGAGAACAGTGCTTTGCACATACTAGGTGATCATAGAAAGTTGCTCTTATTGGTTCTCTAAGCAAGCCCTGTCTTAAGTCATTTTATCTAGTCCTTACAGCTAAGGCTGCCCTATTAAGTGCCTCCCCAGCAGTCTTTCCCCCATTCCTCACTGTGAGAATGTAGGGTCTGTTAGGGGGTTCATTATTCCATAGTCAGGAAGTGTGGTTCCAGCTCTAGCCTCAGGGTATACATCTTTTATTTTATTTTATTTTATTTTATTTTTTATTAGAGAATTTGTGGGCTTACAGAAAAATCATGTATAAAATACAGGGTTCCCATATATCACCCTATTAGTAACACCTTGGTGTGGTACATTGGCTACATTTGATGAAAGCCCATTTTTATCATTGTACTATAAAGTCCAGTCCATGGTTTACCTTAGGGCTCACTGTTTGTGTTGTACTGTCCCATGGGAAAAATTTATTCTAGTACCATATATACAACCTAAAATCTCCCCTATTTTAACCACATTCAAATATGTAATTCAGTGTTGATACTTACATTCACACTTTGATGTTACTATTGCCACCGCCCATTAACAAAACTTTTCCATCATCCCAAATCAGGGTGTAATCTTGATTAGTCTAACCTGTCATGGTAATTCCATTCCCCTGTCCAATGATTGAGTTAGGCAGAGCCATATGATCCATTCCTAGCCAGGTACCAACTTGTCACAGTTGCCCAGGAATGTCCAAGTTTTGGCAGGTGCATCCCAGGAAATCCCTTAGTCCTTGGAAAACAGGGATGGTTGGTCACCCTACTCGTCCCTGAGAACCAAGGAGAAGACTGCAACAGGGGTGGCGGGAGTGGGCATCCAGATCCTTTTTCTTGCTAAAGACAGATGGAGAAGCTACACGTGGGAGGAAGTGCGCGTTTCTTGCTTACTCTCTTTGTTTCTGTGTTTTGTGCTTGGAGCTGCTGCAGCCATCCTATGACCATGAGAAGAGATAAACATGCTGAAGATGGCAGCATGAAGAAATGGAAAGCACTGGCCCTTGAGGACAATGCCATGGCTTCGCTCAGGAGATCTTAAGAGAAATATATCATAATACCTACCTTTATCTATCACTTGTAGTTGAAAGCATCCTAATGCAAAATGGTACCTAGCTGGTAAGAGACAGAGCTTGGTCTGAGCCCATCTTCAGCCTGGTGTCCATATTCTAATACTGAACACCGTGGCAGAGATAAGTATAAATTCTGGAAGCAATTCCATTTGCCTAGGACAGTATTTCTTAAAATGTATTGCTTCCACGAGATGCTCTCTGCACAAAGGATTCCACGGTTGAATGGGCCTGGGAAACATGACATGCTATACTCTTAATACATATTAATTTGGGAAAATCCTGCAGTAAGAGAATCTAGTTTTCTTGGCTTAACTCAGGGCTTCTCAAAATCATTTCAATGTGGGAGTTTTAATTTGCTTTTATTTTTGTGATGCCCCTATTAATATCTCCCGATGTTCCCTGGGACACAGTTTAGGAAATGGTGCCCTAACAGACAAAGAGGCTGCCTGGAAGATGTGACATCAGAATTGGGTGCTTACTAGGAGACCATGGTCTTGGTTTGCCTGGTGTCTGATGTAATTATTACTGGTGTCCTCTTTCACTCTCCGGACTATCCCAGTTTGGCATGAACAACTGTGTCCTGAGAAGAAGGAGTTGGTCCTCTGGGAATAGGAGGGGACGGGGAGGGTCCTTGGGATGAAGGGGCATAGTCAGCCCTGGAAACAGGTGGAAGAGGATGGCCAGAGTGCACTGGTCGGCACAGTCAGGGAAACTGTGGCACACGCTGTGAGTGTGATGAGGAATGGAAGATGGGGGTGGTGGTACGATGATGATGAGCCTCAGTGGGCAGAGAGGCATGGGAGAGGCTTGCAAGCTGAGACTGCACGGGTGGCCTGCGGTGGGGGTTGCCCCAGCTCCCACAGGGGGAACCCTTTCCAGGCCACTATTTCCCATGTCTTCTAGGAGGCAGGGCTGCCTACTGAGTGCTTGGGCACTAGGAACCCAGATGTTGCAAACAATCTGGGAAGACAGAACCCTGAAAAAAGGGAAAGAAGTTGCCCAGCTCTGAGTTTGCTAAGCCTGCCCCTCCAGCCCTCTGAGTTTCCCTTTTGTTTGTTTATCATCTGTCCCCCTCGTTAAAAGAGGGTCAGGGATCGTGTGTTCTGCCCATGTTAGATCTGTAGCACCTAAGCAGTCCCTCACCCATAGTAAAGGGTCAATAAATACTGGTTGAATCTGTGCATCGGAGAGGGAGAAGCACTTCGAGTGGAGGACCATGGGGGCACTGATCCTTCAGGAGGCTCTGCTGTGTGCTAAGAGGCTGCCGAGGCGGCTCACCCGCTTTAGCTCACTGGCCCCTCAGGGGAGACATCAATAACTCCTCTTTTGAGGCCCTGTTCAAGCCTCATCCTCCAGCAAGCCCGCATTAAGGCACTTCACCTTTGCTCAGCTCCCGATCCTCCTCCGAGCTGTGTAAAACCCAGCACTGAACTGCACGCTGGTCATCAGACCACCTCCCACTTGACTGTAAACGCTAAGAATAGAGGCTACATCTCTTGGTTCCAAGACTCCTCCACAGTGCCAAGAGCTGAGCTGGGAGGAAAAAAAGTCTCTGTATTGTTAATTGTTAGATTTATATTTACAACACTGGATCCAATGTGACCTCAACTTGGAGTACTCTGCTGGCAGTCAGTTCCTGCTGCTGTGTGTATTCTGTCTCAGTTAGGAAAGCTTTCTGCTCCTGGACAGAACCCCTGACAAGCAGTGGCTTGAATAATCAGTACATTTAATTATCTCACGTAATGAGCAGTCTGGAGGCTGGCAGCCCAAGGTGGGTGTAGGGCTTCTGGAAGGCCATCAGACTCGCATTCATTATGGCTTTCTGTTCTGCAAACCTTAGTGTATGTGCCTCATGGTATAAGATGGCTGATGAAGTTTCACCCTTCACATCTGCATTCCAGGCAGGAAGATGGGAGAAAGTGTCGGTGCCAGCTTGTGCCTTTTGATGAGAAAAGCACAAGCCTTCCGAGAAGCCTCAAGCAGACTTGTGCTCCATGTTATTGGCCACCTTTTTCACATGGGTACACAGTAATACAAGGGTGCCTGGGAAAACCCTTTTAAACTTTTCAGCCTCTACAGTTAAGGTGGATAAAGGAAAAGGGATTTGAGAGTGAAGTCTGCTTTAGTCAATCAATGGTGATTGCTCTATACTCTATAGAAGGAAAAGGAAAAAAAAATCTGACTTGTCATTAACCCAGACTGACCATTCTGAAATCTCGCCATGTCAATCAGGGCCTAGCTTAGAGGGAAACATTCTAAGCTCTTGATTATGCATAAATACATATGTGTATAAATATAAAAAGCACAGTCCATGCCCTGTAGGACCACAAAGTCTGGCGGGGAGGTTGTAAATGGCTGGCAGAGAGAAAGCAATTGTCTCGATGGTATGCGGTATGATGGAGTGTGCATAGAAAGATTTGGGAGGGGGAGAGCTTAACTTCTGGGAGGGTGATCAGGGAAGCCTGCCTGGGGATAGAGACATAAGAGATTTTCAATGGCAGTTAAATATATAAAGAATGGGCTGCGAAGGGCATTCTTGATAGAAGAAAGTGTGTGGGCGATGGGATGGTGGTAGGAAGAAAACATAGCACATTTGGGGAATGTGAGAAAGTTCAATTTCTGCTGGAGTGTAGGGTGCCTAATGGAGAAAGATGAGGCTGGTGGGGCCAAAATATGAAAGGCATGATGTATGTGCTGCTAAAGGTCCAGGCTCCAGGTTGGGAGCCTGGGTAGACAGTGGTGCTATTCACTGAGGTGGGAGTCAGGGAACCCAATTTGGTTATGTTGAGTTTGGGGGCCTCAAACTGTTCTCATCCTACGTGATTTCCCAGGCAGTCTCATCCAGTCCCTTGGCTTCAGTTACCACCTTGTGACTCCTAAAACTACATTCCCTTTCAGATCTGTCTTCTAAATTCCCAACCTCCATTTCTATCTGTATCGGTTAGTTTTTGCTGCATGACAGTCAGGCCCAAAATTTAGTAGCTGAAAACTAAAACCATTTATTTACTTCCTGAAATGTGGGTAAGAAATTTTAGAGGGCTCAGAAGTTAATTTCACGCTTAAAGATGTAAAGGATACAAAGGTGGTGGTCCCCATTATATCATCCATGTAAGTCACCTATATTTGTGTGTGCAAAAATCACCTGGACCTTGTTGGGTGATGTGATAACCATGATGATCCTCCAATGCAGCTCTTATGCTGAATGGAGTATGTTTATTGGAATAGATCAGCACAGCCTTTGACACTTGGCTTTAACTCTGCCATGTGTTTCTTTTAAATACACATTACTAAGGAGGAATGAAAGCAGATCACATTTATATGGGAAGAGCAGGAGTACACAGTCATGGTCATGTGCCAAGACTGATAATTCTCATACTCAGTATTACAATATTGTCTGCAGAGAACTTGATCACTTTGACATTCTGTAGAACATCACTTTGGTCTACTGTATTGATATCATCTTGCTATTGGATCTGGTAAACAGGAATATGGCTTCTCTATGGATGTCCTTTTAAGACTCCATACTTATGTCCCAGAAGGTGGGAGATAAATCTTACAAAGATTCGGGATCTTGCTTCATATGTGACAGTTTTAGTGGATCTAGATCTAAGACATGCTGGGACATCCCTACTGAGGTAAAGAGCAAGTTATTATACCTTATCCTCCTTTTCACTAAGCAAGGGGCACAAGCTTGATGGGTCCTTTGGAGTTTTAAGGCAACGTATGCCCCATCTGGAGGCACCATATCCAACCCATTATCAGGCAGTCAGACATCTGACAGTTTCAAATGACCCACAGAGGAAGAAAGGCCTCTGCAGCAGGACCAGGTCGCAGTGCAAGCTGCTCTGCCACCCAGCTGTGGTGCTAGAGTGCTAGTGTAGAGCTAGATAAAGGTGCTGGGTAGAGTCTCCAGCAAGTCCCAGTAAGAGATTCAGGGCACAGACCTGCTAGCTAGAACTGTATGTTTGAAAACTGCTCCAGATGTACTACTAGCTCTAGTAGAGACTGACCATGGGACATCGGGTAATTATGAGACTGGAGCTGCCTATCATGAGCTGGGTATCATTAGATCCATCAAGTTATAATAAAATCAGGAAGGCACAGTAGTGACCCATTGTAAGACATAAATGGTACATTCAGGCCCAAGGAAGTCTAGAAGTCAAAAATGAGTTCCACAACCCCTATATTTTTTGTGTAACTTTTGTGTAATCTAAGTATCTTTAAAAAAAAGTGACTTCCATGAGCTGGTTACTCAGAGCCGTGTCACCTATTCTGTTGCACTGATGCCTCTCTAGCAGTTCACGTTTATGGCCTTGTGGGGATTTCCCTGTGACCAGATGATGGCAGAGGAAAACATCTGGGCCTGGTGGGTGTTTTGGGCAGGTGTATGGGTAGGTTCACTTATAGACTGGTGTGCAAAGTGGACTGCTGTTATACGATAGCCTGGTCAGGAGTGGCCCTAAAAGGCTGTGTAGAAGGGGAGTCTTCAAGGGGGCAGAGCTTTGAGTGGTACATTTGCCTGTAAGCATTGTCTGGAGTGAGAAGTGGCTTAAGGTAGAGGTACACTGAGCAGTGGTGAATCACTGGTGGGTCAGGGGCCTGAAAGAAGTACCATTAGATAATTGGGGAAGGGGCTTGTGGATGGACCTGGGAAGTGCACAAAGTGTGGAGAGCTTCATGGCTCACAGCAATGCTCACTAGAAAGCACCCGCCTCAGAGGAAGCTCTCAGCTGCCAGGTGGACAGGCTGACCACTCTGCTGGATGTCAGCCAGCCTCTGCCCTTAGCTGCACCCATGCTTGAGCAATGGACCCATGAAGTCACAGTGGCGGGGAAGGAGGCCTGGCAGAGTGGGCTTTCACTCCCTAAGGCTGATCTAGCTACTGCCACTGCTGATTGTCCAACTTGCCAACAACGCTGCTCCCGATATGGCTCCATCCCTTGAGAAGAGCAAACAAGTTGATTATGTCAGCCCTCTTCTAACCTGGAGGGGCAGTGAGTCTACCATCTAGGAGCGTAAACTACCTCTGAATACCGGTTTAACCTCCTTGCCTACAGTGCCTCTTGCAGCACAACCAATGCAGAGCCTGCGCTGTGCCTGATTCCTGACATAGAACTCTGCCTCACCTTGCCTCAGCCCAGGGTACCATTTTATGGTAAAGGAAGTGAGACAAATCCTACTATAGAATGTATCACCTGGACGTACCCAACCAGGAAGGCTTAGCAAAGGCACTAATCTGGGGGGTGACACCTTTTGGGGTCCAGAGCTGTCCTGGAGGATGTGGCATATGCATTGAGCCAATGGCTGTTATGCATTGCTTGGGCCCCTTCAGTCAGGAGATGGTGGTCCAGGGACCAAATGGTGGAAGAGGGAGTGTCCCATCTTGCCATCATTTCCAGTGACCCACTGGCAGATTTTTTGCTTTGCATCCCTACAACTTTAGGTTCTGCTAGATAGAAGTCTTAATTCCCAGGGATGGCGGGAGCTCTTCCACAGAGGGAAATGGTAGCATTCCCCTTGATCTGAAGCTACTGCTATCTGGTTCCTTTGGGTCTCCATACCAGTGGTTCTGAAGACAGTAATGGATTTGCTATGCTGGTAAGGTAATCAGCCCTAATTTTCATGAGGAGATAGGGTTGCTGATACTTAATGGGGGCAGAAAGCAGAATGTCTGGAGCTCAGGGCATTCCCTAGGACTCCTCTTGGTGCTTCTATGTCCAATGGCAACACTGAATGGGCAACTGAGGTAGCCATGATCTTATAAGGAAAGACAACCAAGGGCTCAGACCCCTCAGAGACAAAGGGTTGGGTCACCCCCTAGGCAGCTGAAGTGTTGGCTAAGGGTGAAGAGAATTTAGAATGGACGGTGGCAGAGGGAAATGATAAGCATTAGTTAGAGCAATGTAAAGTCAAACTACCTCAAGAGTCTATTTCTTACCCATCAAATTAGTAAAAATCCCAACATCTGACAATAATTTCTCCTGATGAGGCTGTGAGGAAAAGCCACGCTTGCACATTGCTATATTGCTGGTGGGAGTGCAAAGTGGTACAACCTCTACGGAGGGGAACTTGGCACCGTCTGCCACAATTACATATGCATTTATTCACTTCTAGGAATCTGTCCCAAATATACACTGGCAAAAATCCTGAATTGTCACTGGCACAAGGCTGTTCACTGCTGTGCTATTTGTATTAGCAAAAGATCCAGAGAAATGTTATTAAGAGGGTGGTACTTCTTTGTGGCAGCTGTTGAGAAGAGGTTGGAATCTGGACAAAACACTGAGTGATTTATTTGTTTCTAACTAATGTGTACTGAGTGCCTGCTGTGTGCTTGGTACGTTACATATGTCATTCCACTTAAACTGTGCAACAACCCTGCAAACTTATTGGAAACAAATTCATATGAGGCAACTTTAACACAGAAATTTTACTACTATATCATGAAAACATAATCCAAAATGGCAACAACTCTTTATGCACAGAGATGTTTATTGCAGTATTACTTTTAAGAATTATCTTTTATCCAAGTTACACATGCACTTGGTAAAAAATCAAGCAGTTGGGGGATGGATGTGGCTCAAATGGTTGGGTGTCCATCTTCCATATGGAGGGACCTGGGTTCGATCCTCAGGACCTCCCTGTAAAAAAAAAAAAAAAAAAATCAAGCAGTTCATAAGAGCTTAAAATGGTTTCAACAGTCCTCAGTTCTATACCTTCCTGCCTCTGTCTGGTCTCCAGAGGCATCCCCTTTTAACCATTTCTGGTTTTGTCTTCTGGTAGTTGCATCCATATCTTTGAATGCTGTGTTTGCATGCTCTGGATTTACCAAGTTTAGATATTGTGTATTGGCTTCCTGCTATGGACTAGACTGAGACCTCTTCAAGAGCAAGGGCTATTTCTTATTTTCTTTAGAGCCCCAGGACCTGGGCTTGGGACTGGAAGAGAGTGAGTGTTTAAAAAAATATTTCTTAAATGAATAACCTGGGCAGCCAAGAGAGGGCAGGGCGTTTGAAGCAGAAGAAAAAGCATGGACAAAGGGGCAGAGGCCTGAGAAGGTCCTGTGGCAGGTACTGCTGGATGCCTACCTCATAGCCTCACTCTCCTTCTTCCTTACTAAAGGACCCTGATTTTGTTCAGGACAGCTATGTCCCCAGCTAAAATCACTCATGCAGCAAACAGAGATCATATGACCCTGACCTAATAAGAGGTGTAAGTAAAAGTTGTTGGGTGGAACTTCCAGGAAAGGTTTCCAAAAGAAACATCAGGTGGTTGGCATATCCTTTGGTCTTCTTTGCTCTTCTTCATTCTTCCTTCCTGGAACAAGGATGCAATTTCTGGAGGCTTAGCCGACATCTTGCAACTATAGTCCAAGGAAGAGGAGCAAAACAATAGAAGAGCTGAATTTTTAAAGATGCTATTCAATTCTACACCAGCACCACTAAACTGTCTATCTCTAGACTTTTATGTTACCTAGACAAAGAGTGCTTTTATTTAAGATAATATAATTAGATTTTCTGTTGCTTGCTGCTGCATACATTCTCAACTGAGGGAAATGGGAAAAGAATGGCAGAAAGTTAATGGTTGTTGAAGCTGAGTAGTGGGTACAAGGAAATTCATGGTACTATTCTCTCTATTTTTATTTCTGAAATTTTTTTCATAATAAAAGGTTTAAAAGAACTATAAATACTTTACAAATTTATAAACCATTCTTGCAAATATGATGATTCCCAAAAAGGAATTCACAAGACACCTGAGTTTCAGAGGTTGTTGAAACTATGACAGTAAGCTTTAATCTCTAAATAATCTGTGATTTTGATTAGTTGTCTTAGTTGATAATATTTTACACTGGTGATGACATTTAAATCAACATCTTAGTTTCTATGGGAGGTACAAATATACTTGTGAATTTTCTCTTTTAAGCCAGGAGGAGACCAGGGAATTATTGGCATGGCAACTTCCTCTATATACATGGGGTTAAAACACACACACACACACAAAACAAAAACAAAAAACAAAAACTACTTTGCTGGAAGAGTTTGAGAATTTCATTCTCATTTAAACTAACAAACTAATGGGAAGCTAAGAGCAGAGATTGGTGATCTCATGCTGAGCTCCAATACAAGTCAATTAAAGGGAGGCAATAATAGTCATGTATTAATAGTCATTAATAGTCACTTCTTGCATGCCACCTCACACACACCCTGTCAGCCCAGTTTTGACTCTAGCCACTGCTGTGGCAAGCGGGTTTGTGGAGGCGTGGCCTGACAGAACTGCGCCTCAGCTGCCTTGTGTGTGAAGCCGCGGTGCCAGCGCCTATGGGAATTCCTAGGAACTCCCGCACCACAAGCCCTGGCTGTGGGAGGAAGTAACACCCCAGTGGGTAATCTTTGACTGAAAGGGGACTGAAACGGGTGGATAAATGCTTCCCGCTTCTATCCTTCAGGTGGACAATTCTGAGGTACAATTCAGTAGCTCACCCTTGCATTGGCTATCTCCCCAGCTCCTATGGTGACCAATTTGTCCCAGTTTTAGCCTGAAAGTCTTGCTTATGGGGAAACCCCTCAGCCCTCAGTAACTCATCATCCCTGTTTGCCAGGTACTGAGCCGTTCCTTCCTCCTGGACCCTGGGATCACCTCCCGCAAAATTCCCTTCAGGTGAATCCTTGTCCCAGCCTCTGTTTTCAGTAGGGGACCCAGGTTATGACACTCCATTCGGGTCTCCTTGGAGTACCCTTTTGACCCCGAGATCTGTTTCTAAGCAGCTCAAAACAAGGTCATTGAAGAGCAGCTGGCTAAGAACATCTATAGAGCACCAGGGAATGTGAAACTGCGCTCTGTTTTCTCTTGCTGTAAATCTTGTCTGTGGCTTTTGCCGGATGTTCTTGGGTATGACTCCAGTGTATACAGGTGGAGTCTAATCTGTGAGCCTGCCAGCAGTCAATCCGATGGAAGAGCTCTTGTGCTTCTGTCTCCTGGAATGAATGTTTCCAGTTTCCAGGTTAGAATTTTATCTGATCTGAAGCTGGGATATTTTCCTTCTGTTCCAATGAAGGCCCAGCTAAGCGAATTTTCCCTGGAGGCTTCAAGAGGTACAACTCTGGACCAGAGGAGGTTGTTTTCCCCTAGAAACGGGGAACTACCGCCCCCTAGAGGATAAATATGTGTATGACGGTTCAAGGAAACGGAGCTTGGGTGTTTCTTCTGAATGTATGCGTGGTTTTTTCTTTCTTTTCCTTAGGGAATAAATGCTACTGTGTAATATCTCAATTGTCCAATAATTTAGGAATTTCTGCTTTTTTTTTTTTTGAGTGAGAGAGTTGCCTGTATGGATTGAGGGATCAGGACTGGGGAATCCAAGAGGATTGTGGAACCTTAGAACAGTAGATATTGTACCTGTTCCTGGAGGACTGGTCTGGACAAACCACAGATGACAAAGGAATGGGTTTGAGTTCAACGATACCTTTGAAGTAGTTAGACCTCCTCTATAGGTTGGTAGAAAATATGGCTCTAAAATCTCTCGAGCTCAGTGATTTTCTGTGTGTATTGGTTTCAAGAGAGCACTTATATAAATCTAAGATAAGGCAACTCAGTGTCTCTCAGTAGGGAAAATTAAGGCATTGAGTCACACCTTCAATACTTTAAATGTGCTAGCCTTTTATAAAAAAACCTCTCCAGGCTGAGAAACAATAAAAGAAAATTTTCCAAGTCACAGAACACCATGTTTATTTACAAAGAGCCTCGAGCTGTAAATTGCAACTCTCTAATTTATGTTAATACATTTAAATAAAGTAAAGAAATTAGTCTTCACAAGGATGACTCCTTTAACAGTTCTCTCCTTAGGAAAAATGACTTCCAAGTGCAAAAATGAAACTACTCAATTGAGTATTAAAACCTTTGGGTAAAAGGTAAATTTTACATTCTTATAAAAATAAAATGAAATTTGTATAAATAACCTTGGAAAATAACCTGTTATTAATAAAAATTTAACCACTATTCCTGTTTTAAATCTGAGCCCTTTCTTCAAAATGTTTCTGGATGAGAAGAGAGAAGATCTAACTTGGGTCTAGAGGCTGCAGGATTCCTGCTGAGTTACAAAATAAAAATGCAGATCAGGCCCAAGGATATGTAAGATCACACAGACTAAAAATTGGTAGTCATAAAGATTTTAAGAAACCCTTTGTTCCTAAGACTTCTGATCAAAGTTAGAGAGTTATATTCTGTAAAATAAATGTAAGGAAGCCCAGGCAGCCCACGTGCAGGGTGGCCCAGGCTTCCTCCCAGGTCTGAGAGCTGAGGGACTTCCTTCTGCTGCTCTTGTACATGACACCAACCAAGATTCAGTAGAGTCTTCGCTGGAATTCTCCTCATTTCCTCTCGAGTTGCCTTTTTCTAGACTAATCTAGTCCTGCAGTGGCAAGGGTGGCGCTTGTTTAAGTATCTGGAGGATAATATGGGTAAATGACAGCGTGTACACCTCTCACTAACATTGCTCTTCAGTTTCCTAGTTTTAGTCTCTTCAAAGGTGTTTTCCCTTTATCTCATGCAGCTGACCTAGGACTCTCAGAGGTCAAAGGAAACAAGCGACTGGCCTGCGAGTCGCAGATCTGCTTGAAGACTTTGGTGATGCGCTTGCTTTCAGACAATGGGGTCAACGTGCCCATCGCGCCCCCTAGTGGCTGCATATGCCTAGAGGTTGAATTGGTAATGGCAGACGATTAAATACTGATGGACAGACGCAGAGGTTGACAAATCCTGGAGGAGTTCATAAGTGCCTGGATGAGGCCTGGACCCTTCATGCCCCTGGTTAAAAATCCCAGCCTCTTGACCTGTGTGGGTCCCTAGAATCCCTGTGTTCAAAAAGAAGAACATGTTCTGGTATGCACGTGTATTTTCATAGGATCCTTCCCTGCTGAGGAATTCATTTCAAGTAAGTATAACAAAAGCCCTCACAGCAAGGTGGCCTGGGTGGGGCAGATGAGGCTTTGAAATTAGCTGCTGTGTTGAGATTTGGGGTTGGGAGAGGAAAGGGAAAAGGCGGAAGTAGAAGGCGTCTAATTTTGCCCATGTATGCCCTTCATCAGATGGAGTTCTGTCTTATTTGTCCGCCAGGTATTTTGCAAGGATGTACCTTATCAGTTATGAGTTTTACAGGCAGAGCTTTTAAGCAGACGCAAAAGAATAAATATGAGGGAATTAAATGGTAATACTTGTGCCCTTAATGCTTGTGCCTCAGTCAAGGCAAACCCTTTGACAAAATAAATTGTATTGTGAATTTTAGTTAAAAGATAACTGTAACTCTTCTCCATGACTTTACCATGGTGGGAAATAAAAATGCAAATATATCTTAGTTCCCATAACAGTTACTTATTTAACACCCCCTCCAAACCCCCTCATTCCTAAATGAAGTGGAGTTTTCAAAATTCCTGAATATTGTTATTTGCAGTAATATTTAAGTATATGCCAACTGTAAACATGGTTATTATTTTAAAGAGCCAATATTTTATAAATTAGTTCTTGTACTATTAGAGCTTATATAATATTTATATAATGTTGCAAATTATGTGGACCTATGATTATTCCACTTAAAAGTGGATAATGTTTGGTTACCATATTTCTCTTATGAATTCTTAAAATCAACAAGATTGAATTATTTCATGTTAGCCTGGAATATGTTCTAAAATCTGTTAATGACTCTGAATCATAGGCTGATGAAATATTGAGGGATTAATAAATTACTATTGTTTATCTGGAGATTTTTGAAGAAATTAAAATCCAGCAAGACAGAGAAAAGAAAGTATGTGTTTACCACATAATCCTCAGGCAGAACCTGGGGTTTTTCTGTGTATAAACACATTTGGACTTTGAAACATTCAATTGAGGATAAAATTATTCAATGTATTATAAACATTCCTTTGTAATCTGCTTGATAATATTCATTATGTTTTAAACCCTAGATATTGTCCTTTAAGCATATTGCTTGCTATGATTCTATGTGAGCGTGTGTGTGTTAACCTGAGACAGGGGCTCGCATTCGGGTGGCTTATTTGGGAAGTGATCCCAGAAAGCAGGAGGCCAGGACTGAGGGCCGGGAACAGGGGAGGAGCGAAGCCAACCTCACATCACGGAGTAGATGGCGCTGTGGGCACCTGGGGTTTGATCCTGCCGGGGCCTTCTGAGGAGCCTTATGAAATGAGTCTAGAACTGTCCCCCTGGAGGGAGGATGAGAGATGTTTTGTCCTCCAGTGGTTGAGGGCTGCCCCCATGGAATGTTGACTTCCCCACATATCTGGGTCACACAGGTATGAACACAAAGTGGACTCCTGTAGGCAGTCCGTGCCTCTCTCGGAGCAGCCTTGGGGCAGGAAGCAGCAGGCAGTGCACACTTGAGGAGAGGTGCGTCGGCAGGAGCCAGCGTGGAGTGGCTCACCGTAGCTGTGACTGGAATTGTAGGTGAAGTTGAGGATGGGGGTGGGGGTGCACGAAAGGGGGTCAGACAATGCACATGCATGACATTTAGGTATATTGAAGTTATTGACTTTTCAAAAACTCATGAATACTGAGGCGAGAGGACTGGTTGCACAGAGAAAAGAAAAATGGTCTTTGGTTGTGCAGCCTGCTCTCAACATGAGGGAGTGAAAAATTCTGTATTTTCTGTTCAGGTAGCATAACTTGTTGCCTTCCCTGAATTTTACTCTCACTTCTCAGAAGTCTATTAGCGTTTATACCAGTTCTCGTTATGCTCTGAGTACTTCCTGACCACAGACAATTATATGCAACAACAACATGTCCTCTCTAATGAAGGAATAAAATTTCTGATGGTGCTTATGTTACCTTCCACCATGACTATCATATACTGTTACTCTGATTAATAGATGGCTAGGGGAGGTCATCCCAGAGGTAATGCTTATGCACATCTCAGCAGGATCTCATAGACTGCCAAAGTGGATACAACTTCAAATAGTGGGGCTCCTGAGGCCTATGGAGACACCCAGGTCCTGTGGTCAGGGCAGATAGCTCCAGAGTTTGGTGCCTTGCCAGTGGGCCCTACTTTGGAGTTTGTGTTCCTAAGTGACAGAGTTGGACTCAGTTATGGCTTCCCTACACATGTCCCTTCTATTTGAACCTACACTTGGTGCTGGAGCTGGCAGGTGTATATCCAAGAGACTGGAATCTTTGGGCTGTCCATGTGCCAGCTGGGCCCTGAGCCTCAGCAGAGTTGCAACACCTACTCTCCCGTTCATTGAACTCAGCCAGGACAACTAACAAGGAGATGAGGATTGACAACCACCATACCAAGGAAACGAGAGAGCCTACAACTGCAATCAAGAGAGTCCCATCCATCGGCTGTATGGGATCAAAGTCCCCCCTCAATTAGAGGTGGAGTAGACATCACCATCCCAGAATCCTCAGGATTGGGGAATGAACTATAGACTAGAGTGGACTTATTGTCATTCTACTATAGACTTATTGTGATTCTAGCAGTGGAAGAAATTACAACACTGATGTGGAGACAGTGGCCACTGGGGGCTCTGGGGGCAGGGGAGGAAAGACAGGTGTAATGCAGGGGCTTTTTTGGGACTTGGGAATCATGGCATTGCAATGACAGATATATGCCATTATATATCTTCCCATAACTTGAAGAACTGTGTGGGAGAGAGTGCAAACTACAATGTGAACTATGGTCCATGCTGGGTGGCAAAGCCCCAGGATGCGTTTATCAATCGCAATGAATGTGCCACACTAATGAAGGATGTTTATGTGGGAGGGTGTGGGAGGTGTGGGGAGTGGGGCATATGGGAATCCCTATATTTTTTGTGTAACATTTCTGTAATCTAAGTATCTTTAAAAAAATTAAAAAATATATATTAAAAAAAACAAAAACTACAAAGTACTCTTCAAAAAAAAAAAAAAACAAAATAGATGGCTAGGTTGTAGCCGTATCCTGTTCTTATTTTTATCAGCTGACACCTTCCAGCATCTCTTTGAGATGTTGCCGCACTCTGAGATCAGGCCCTACATTCAGAACCTTTGGAGACTGACAAGGACATCTTTCCATTCAGACCATGTTTGGGCTCCCCAAATAGGAGGTGGGTGGCACCAAGGGTTTTCTATCTTACCTTGTACATGTAACACACAGCACAGCACCCAAAACACAAAGGGAATTCCAGAAACAACGAGCATGTTTGCTCCAGAGTTTTCAGAATTTCTCAACAGTATTGTAATAACTACACGTTTTTCAGGACTACAATGTGAAAAAAAACTGTCAAGACAAGGAGAGCAGCTCAAACTTGACCTTGGAAGAATGATTTTATGCATTTTATTCCAGTTGCCTTTATACAAGTGAAGTGTTGTCCATATGAATACATTTTACTAAGTGTACGTACTTTTTTAAGCATGCCCAGGTGCAAGGGTTGATAAATGTCTGTTGGCAAAAGAGTACTAAAACTTTCTGAATGTTTATTTTTAAGCTTGGATTACCCTTGTCCATTAACAGTTGTCAGCACATGCTTTACAGGAAGTATGTAAAACCCTATTAATTGATGAGTGCCTTGTGGCTCATGTTATCTGGAATCAGTGATGGTAGGAACACTTCAAAATGGATATCTCCAAAAGATAAAGTGGTCAGGTTTATGCAGACACTGGCTGATAGTGACAAGACGCACTCCCCACAGCTTTTTAGGCCTGACATCTGCTGCAAAACAAAGATGGGGCTCTTCCCACACGATCCATCTGTGATAGGACCATGCAACTTCTGCTTCCTCCCCCGAGACCACTCCTTGGCAGTGCATCAGTGTGACAAGTAATGCCGTGTCAATCATTTCAAAGCTCCGGGTGTGTGCATTGGCTCATTCTATCCCTGAGAGACAGAGAAACTGAAGCATGTGGTCACCACATAATCCCCAGGCATAACCTATGTATTCTTTTCTATGTATAAACGCATTTGGTATTGGAAACATTCAAATTAAGAAGATAAAATTAACCAATGTATTATACAAATTGCTTTGTCTTATGCTTGATAATATTCATCAGGTTTTAAAACAAGATATTGTTTCTAGCCTGCCACTGACCTCCATACACAGAGATCATATAAGGTTCATTAAAGAAGGACATCACTTAAGGGTCCCTGGAAGAACCTTATCAAGGCTTGCCGAACTAAAATGGTGACAAGTGCCAAGACTTAGATATCATGTTCTCATTATAAGAGCATGTGCCCAAGCCTTTAACAGCTACTTGCTTTCAACACATGGACTAATTTTGCCTGTTTTAGAACATTATATAAATGGAATAATATGGCATGGATTCTTTTGTGTCTGGCTTCTCTGTGAGACTCATCCATGTTGTTGCATACATCTTCATTGCATTCATTTTCATTGCTCTATTATATTCCATTGTGGGACTACCTAACAGTTTATTTATTTATCAATTTATTTATTTTTTTATTATCAATTTATTTATTCTGCTGTTGATGAGCATTTGGGTGGTTCCAGATTCAGCTGTTGGGAATAATGTTGCTTTAAATATTGTTCTACTTGTCTTTTGATGCACACTTGCACTCATTTCTATTGGATATTTACCTAGGAGTGGAATGGCTGGATCATATCTTACACACACACACACAAACACACACATACACACACATGTTTAACTTTAGCAGATCCTGCCAAACATTTTTCCAAAGTGATTTGATTACTTTCTAGTCCCACCAGAAATGTATAAAGTTTCTATTGCTCCACTACTCAACAATACTTTCAACTGCTGATCCCTTAAATTTGGCTGTTTTAGTTTAAATTGCATTTCTCTGATGTCTGTTGACATTGAGCTCCTTTTCATCTGAAATCCTCTTTTCTGAAGGGCCTGTTCATGTCTCCTGCCCATTTGCTGCTAGGTTGTCTGTATTTCCCTTATCAACATGCAGGAGTTCTTTCCATGTTCTGAAAATGAACCCTTGGTTGGCTACATGGCTGATGTTATTTTCTAGAAGTCTTTTTGTTTTGTGTTTCACAAGTAGATCACCAACCCACCTGGAATTGAGGTTGAAGTTTGGTTGAAGGAGAGGTGATGGTAGCATTAAGTACATAAAGCACCTCTGTGAATCTCCACCAGATTCTGTAGCCCAGCATTGGTGAATTCACAACAGCCAGCAAAATTCTATCATGGCTAGCTCTGCTTTATTCTCTTTTTAAAAAAGATTTTATTTTATTTATTTATCCCCCCACCTTGTTGTTTGTGGTCGCTGTCTGCTCTCTGTGTCCATTTGCTGTGTGCTCTCTGTGTCTGCTTGTCTTCTCTTTAGGAGGCACCGGGAACTGAACCCAGGACCTCCCATGTGGAAGAGAGGCGCTCAGTCACCTGAGCCACCTCAGCTCCCTGGTTTGTTCTGTCTCTCATTGTCTTTCCTCTCTGTGTCTCTCTTGTTGCGTCATCTTGTCATGTCAGCTCGCTGCGCCTGCCCACCACACCAGCTCACCTTCTCCGGGAGGCACCGGGAACCAAACCTGGGACCCCCCATGTGGTAGGTGGAAGACCAATTGCTTGAGCCACATCTGTTTCCCTCTCCTTTATTCTTTGATGGTCATTACATAACCTCTCCTTGCCTCAGTTTCCTTGATTGTAAAATGGAAAAATAATAGAACCTACTCCATAGGGCTAGTCTGAGGATTCAATGAGTAAACATGTCAATTGCTTAGATACACAGTGAGAGCCCACTAAAATTTGGTTACTTATTTTCTTTTTATGATGTCAAATTTATGTATCTTTTCCTCTCTATTTTGTACTTTTTGAAATACTTTTCTAGTCAATAGGGCTTGTCATAGACTTTCCCCTTCTCTTCTTCCTGGCACTTTGTAGGGCCCTTTTGAAGTTAGGTGTGGCCATGTGACTTGCTTTGACCAATGAAATAAAAGCAAAAGTGGTGGTATCACTTTTGGGGCAGAAATGATAAGATTGAGAGAGCTGGTCATCCATTCATGGCTTTCCCTTTCCTTTACCTGCTGGGCAATTGTGAAAGGATGTGCCATGATGGAGCCTCCGACATCCTGCGTTCCTGAGTGAATATGAGCAGAGATCTTTGGGCCTTATTTAAGCATGAACAAGAAACAAACATTCCCTTTGTTTTGTTGTGTGACTTTTTGTTGGTAGAAATACCTTTCTATTCTGATGTAAAAAAAAAAAAAATTCTCCTCTATGTTTTGTAATAATTCTAGAGCTTTATTTTTCATATCTAGGTCATTAATCTCTTTGGAATTTAAGTTTATGTATGGTGCAATGTAGAGATCAATTCTATTTTTCTTTTTAATGTGGAGGATCGGTTGTCCCAACACCATTCACTGACTTGTCCTTCTCTTTCCCCCTGATTTATGAGGCAACCCCTGCCCTACACCATGTGCCAGTGTTTCCATGGGTCTTTTTCTTGACTCTTTTTTTTTTTTTTAACTTTATTTTGTACATATAATAATTAAAACATAAGCAATAAAAAACTAAAAAGTAAACACAGATGAATAAATATATACATTTCTCAATTAAATGTAATGGATACATGTAAATTTTTTTGTTGTTTTGTTTTTTGTTTGTTTTTTTGTTTTTTTTTGTGTGTGAATCAAACAATATATTACACAATATATTTGGTTCATAGTAACGCATTCATACAGTATTTGTCCTTCTGTGTCTGGCTTGCTTCACTCAACATAATGTATTCCAGGTTCATCCATGTTGTCATATGCTTTATGACTTCATTTCTTCTTACAGCTGCATAATATTCCATTGTGTGAATAGACCACAGTTTGTTTATCCATTCATCTGTTGATGGACACCTGGGTTGTTTCCAACTTTTGGCAATGATGAATAATGTGGCTATGAACATTGGTGTGCAGATGTCTGTTCGTGTCACTGCTCTCAGTTCTTCTGGGTATATACCCAGTAGTGGTATTGCAGGGTCACGTGGCAAGTCTATATTCAACGTCTTTAGGAACTGCCAAACAGTCCTCCATAGTGGTTGTACCATCCTGCATTCCCACCAACAGTGAGTTCCTATCTCTCCACATCCTCTCCAACACTTGTAGTTCTCTGTCTTTTTAATAGTGGCCATTCTGATAGGTGTGAAATGATATCTCATTGTAGTTTTGATTTGCATTTCCCTAATCATGAGTGATGTTGAGCATTTCTTCATGTGTTTTTTTGCCATTTGTATTTCTTCTTCGGAGAAATGTCTATTCAATTCTTTGACCCATTTTTTAATTGGGTCATTTGTCTTTTTATTGTTGAGCTGTAACATCTCTTTATATATCCTGGATATTAAACCCTTATCAGATATGTGATTTCCAAATATTTTTTCCCATTGAGTCGGCTGCCTTTTCGCCCTTCTGACAATGTCCTGTGAGGTGCAAAAGTGTTTAATTTTGAGGAGGTCCCATTTATCTACTTTTTCTTTTGTTGCACGTGCTTTGGGTGTGAAGTCCAAGAAACCACCACCTACTACAAGGTCTTGAAGATGTTTCCCTACATTTTCTTCTAGTAGTTTTATGGTCCTGGCTTTTATATTTAGATCTTTGATCCATTTTGAGTTGATTCTTGTATAGGGGGTGAGATAGGGGTCCTCTTTCATTCTTTTGGTTATAGATATCCAGTTCTCCCAACACCATTTGTTGAAGAGACTGTTTTTTCCCATTAGCGTGGGCTTGGTAGGTTTGTCAAAAACCAGTTGACTGTATAGGTGAGGGTTTATTTCTGGATTCTCAATTCTATTTCACTGATCGATATTTCTATCTTTATGCCAGTACCAAGCTGTTTTGACCACTGTAGCTTTGTAATATGTTTCAAGGTCAGGCAGTGAAATTCCTCCCACATTGCTCTTCTGTTTTAGAATATTTTTGGCTATTCGGGTGCACTTACCCTTCCAGATGAATTTGGTAATTGACTTCTCTAATTCTGTAAAGTAAGCTGTTGGGATTTTGATTGGTATTGCATTGAATCTATAAATCAGTTTGGGCAAGATTGACATCTTCACGATATTTATTCTTCCAATCCATGAACACGGAATGTCTTTCCATTTGTTTAGGTCTTTTAAAATTTCTTTTAGCATTGTTTTGTAGTTTTCTGCATATAGGTCCTGTACTTCCTTGGTTAAATTAACTCCTAGGTATTTGAGTCTTTTTGTTGCTATTGAAAATGGAATTTTCTTCCTGATTTCCTCCTCAGATTGTTCAGTACTAGTGTACAAAAACATTACTGATATTTGCGTGTTGATCTTGTATCCTGCCACTTTGCTGAACTCATTTATTAGTTCAAGTAGCTTTGTTGTGGATACTTCAGGATTTTCTAAATACAGGATCATGTCATCCGCAAACAGTGAGAGTTTTACTTCCTCTTTTCCTATTTGGACGCCTTTAATTTTTTTGTCTTGTCTAATTGCCCTAGCTAGAACTTCTAGTACAATGCTGAATAACAATGGTGACAGTGGGCATCTTGTCTTGTTCCTGATCTTAGGGGGAAAGCTTTCAACCTTTCCCCATTGAGTATGATGTTGGCTGTGGGTTTTTCATATATGCCTTTTATCATATTGAGGAATTTTCCTTTTATTCCTATCTTTTGAAGTATTTTTATCAAAAAAGGATGTTGGGGGAAGCGGCTGTGGCTCAATCAGTAGGGCTCCCGTTTACCATTTGGGAGGCCCCAGGTTCGGTTCCCGGGGCCTCCTGGTGAAGGCAAGCCCGCCCACACGGCGTGGTTAGCTGACCCAGCGAGCACAAGCAGCAAGGGGGTGATAAATGAATAAATAAAATCTTAAAAAAAAAAAAAATTAAAAAAAAAAAAAAAAGGATGTTGGATTTTGTCGAATGCCTTTTCTTCATCTGTTGAGATGATCATGTGGTTTTTTTCCTTCAACTTGTTCATGTGGTGTATTACATTGATTGATTTTCTTATGTTGAACCAGCCTTGCATACCAGGAATAAATCCCACTTGGTCGTGATGTATAAGTCTTTTGATATGCTGTTGGATTCGGTTTGCAAGTATTTTGTTGAGAATTTTTGCATCTATGTTCATGAGAGAGATTGGTCTGTAATTTTCTTTTCTTGTGGAATCTTTATCTGGCTTTGGTATTAGGGTGATGTTGGCTTCATAAAATGTGTTGGGTAATTTTCCCTCCTCTTCAATTTTTTGGAAGAGTTTAAACAGGATTGGTGTTAATTCTTTTAGAAATGCTTGGTATAACTCCCCTGTGAAGCCATCTGGTCCTGGACTTTTCTTTGCTGGGAGATTTTTGATGACAGATTCAATCTCCTTAATTGTGATTGGTTTGTTAAGTTCTTGTATTTCTTGTTGTGTCAGTGTAGGTTGGTTATGAGTTTCTAGAAATTTGTCCATTTCATCCAGGTTGTCTAGTTTGTTGGCATATAGTTTCTCATAATATCCTCTTATGATTCTTTTTATTTCTGTGAGGACATTTGTAATTTCCCCCCTTTCATTTCTGATTGTATTTATTTGCATCTTCTCTCTTTTTTTCCTTGTTAGTCTAGCGAGGGGTTTGTCAATTTTATTGATCTTCTCAAAGAAACAGCTTTTGGTTTTGTTCATTTTCTCTATTGCTTTTTTGTTCTCATTTTCATTTATTTCCGCTCTAATCTTTATTATTTCTTTCCTTCTTTTTGCTTTGGGATTGGTTTGCTGTTCTTTCTCTAGTTTCTCAAGTTGTTCAGTTAAATCTTTGAGTTTAGCTCTTTATTGTTTCTTAATATAGGCATTTAGGGCTATCAATTTCCCTCTCAAGACTGCCTTTGCTGTATCCCATAAGTTTTGATACTTTGTATTCTCATTTTCATTTGTCTCAATATATTTACTGATTTCACTTCCAATTTCTTCTTTGACCCACTGAATATTTAGGAGTGTGTTGTTCAGTCTCCACACATTTGCAAATTTCCTTTTTTCCTGTCTGTTATTGATTTCTAGTTTCATTCCATTATGATCTGAGAAAGTGCTTTGTATAATTTCAATCTTTTTATATTTATTGAGAGCTGTATTGTGACCTAACATGTGGTCTATCCTGGAGAAAGATCCATGGGCACTTGAGAAGAATGTATAACCCGCTGAGTTTGCATGCAGTGTTCTGTATATGTCTGTTAGGTCTAACTTGTTTATCATATTGTTCAAGTTCTCTGTTTCCTTGTTGATCTTCTGTCTAGTTGTTCTATCTAATGATGTGAGAGGGGTGTTGAAGTCCCCAATGATTATTGTAGAAATGTCTATTTCTCCCTTCAGTTTTGCCAGAGTTTGTCTCATATATTTTGGGGCACCCTGGTTAGGTGCGTAGATATTTATGACTGTTATATCTTCCTGGAGGATCGTCCCTTTTATTAATATATAATGGCCTTCTGCATCTCTTATCACTTTTTTGCATTGGAAGTCTGTTTTGTCTGATATTAGTAAAGCTACCCCTGCTCTTTTCTGTTTACTATTCGCGTGGAGCATCTTTTTCCAACCTTTTACTTTCAGCTGGCTTGTATCCTTGTATCTGAGATGAGTTTCTTGTAAGCAGCATATGGATGGCTCATGTTTTTTTATCCATTCTGTCAGCCTGTATCTTTTGATTGGGGAATTTAATCCATTCACATTCAATGATATTACTGAAAATGCACTATTTATTTCCTCCATTTTATTCTTTGGTTTTCATATGTCATCTTATTTTTGTCTTTCTTTTTACTCTTTTGGTTATCCTTTCTGCTTTTCTTTCTTCTATACTCTCCTCCAAGCCTCTCTCTCCTGTCTTTTTCTTTCAGGTTCTAAGGCTTCCTTTAATATTTCCTGCAAAGGTGGATTCTTTTTTGCAAACTCTTTTAGTTTCTGTTTGTTTGTGAATACTTTATATTCACCTTCATATTTGAAGGACAGTTTTGCTGGGTAAAGAATTCTCAGCTGGCAGTTTTTCTCTTTCAGTTTCCTAATTGTATCATACCACTGTCTTCTCGCCTCCATGGTTTCTGAAGAGAAATCTGCACAAAGTCTTACTGGACGTCCTTTGTACGTGATCGTTTGCTTCTCTCTTGCTGCTCTGAGTATTTTCTCTTTATCTTTTACATTTGACATTCTGAATAATATGTGTCTTGGCGTAGGTCTATTTGGATTTATTCTTATTGGGGTACGGTGTACTTCTTGGACATGAAAGTTCATTTCTTTCGTGAGAGTTGGGAAATTTTCAGCTATTATTTCCTCAAATACTCTTTCTGCCCCTTTTCCTTTCTCTTCTCTTTCTGGAACTCCAATGACACGTATGTTCTTGTGTTTTGTGTTGTCATTCAACTCTCTGGGCCCCTGCTCAATTTTTTCCATTCTTTTCTCTCTCTGTTCTTTTCTCTCTTCAATTTTAGCTGCTCTGTCTTCAGTATCACTTATTCTTTCTTCTATCATTTCGAGTCTGCTGTTGTATGCTTCAAATGTATTTTTTACTTCATCTATTGTGTCTTTCATTCCTATGAACTCCGTTACTTTTCTGTTCATGATTTCAAATTCTTCTTTACGTTCGCGCAATGACTTCTTGATGTCATTGATCTCTTTAACTATATTCTCTTTTATCTCATTAATTTGATTTTGGAAATGTGTGCTCATCTCACTGATAAGTTCTCTCAAATTCTGCATCTCTTCTGGGACTTTGCTGTATTCCTTTTCTTGGGCCATGTCTTCTATTTTCTTAGTATGGACCGTAATTTTTTGTTGGTGCTTAGGCATCTGGTTAGTTTTTATTTTACTTAGATGCTCTATCTCTTTCTCTTTTATGGGGTTTTAGTGGCAGGCGGCTGTGAGTTACCACCGCTCTTTGATTTTTGGCTCAGCCTTGATTGTTAGGATTGTTCTGCTGGTTGCTCAAAACTGGGCACTGGACCCAGCAATTGGTTGTAGAGTAGTTTCCTAGGGCCTTGGGCAGGGAGGCTATAGAGGCCAGGAAAAGACTCTCTTATTTATTAATTTTCTTATGTGTACTTCCTTGGTCTGCCAGGAGATGGCGCTTGTTGGCAGCTCTCAATTCAGTGCCTGGTCGGAGCGTATTTGTTGTGACACAGACCAGATCAATGTGATAGAGCTTCCTGTCTGGGGGCTAGGAGCCCTGTGATTCAAACTTTCTGAGACAGTTCTCCAGACTTCTCTCGTAGTGCCCCCCTTTTCCCAGCTAGGAAATATTTCCACTCCCTTCTGAATCCTCAACAATCAGTCCCTGTTAGTAGAGGATGAGATTGAGAGGTTTGTATATCTTTAGCCCCTTGCAGGCTCCAAGGCAAACAATGGCGCATCCCCACCCAGCCTGGAAGGGCTCTCGGGACAGGGCAGACCAAACCTGGGAGTCCAAAGCAGGGTCAGCCCCAGGCTCTCTCTCCCCTCTCCCATGGTGTCCTCAACAATTAGTCCAGGCTAGAAGAGAAGGAGGTTGCGAGGATCAGATTTCTCCAGTCCTTTCTGGGCTCCCAGGGCAAACCGTCGTGTGGAAGTGTCCGTGGGGCTCTGCAGCCCAAATTTCAGGTCCGAACCTGAGTCAGCCTAAGGCTATGTCCCTCTCTCTCCCCTTTCCGGGAGTGGCAGATCCCTGAAGCCCCCTTTGTCTGTGGTCGCAGGCCCAGGGGCCCGAGAATTCTGAAGAGTGTGGGGGAGGGTGCCGGCAGCAGCAGACGCTGCTACTTGCAACTCACAGTTCTGTAGTCGCGATTTCCCTCTTCTGTCCCTCTCTCCTCTGGGTGGTGTGCAGCCTTCACCTGCTGACCTAAACCCTAGAAGATCTTTTTTGGGGCTGTTTCAGCTTGTCCTCTAGCTATTTTTCTGGAGAAGAGATTCCCGTGTCTTACTAGTCCGCCATCTTCCCGGAAGTCTCTTTCTTGACTCTTTATTCTGTTCAATGATCTTTCTGTCTATTATTGCAACGTTATATTATGTGTTTTTATTTATTTATTTTTTTTTTTTTTTTTACCATTTCTTTGTAATTTGTCTCAATAGCTAGTAGGTTGAGGGCAGTGTACTCAGGCAGGGAGCGTGGGGAGTGAGGAGTGAGTTAAGTTCTGTGCATCTTAGCCAAACCCATCCTTGAGTAGAGGGCCAGGCACTGGGCCTGGACTTCCTGGCTCCATCCACACATCAGAAGCTTCTGTCCATTTCCTCAGGGCTAATCAGATGGGGGAGTGCCAAGGAAGGAATAGATTTGGGAGCTATTATGAAAGTTAATTGACAGGGCTTGGTAACTGCTTGAATTGGGATAGTATAGGGAGATGGATTTATCTGGACGAGCTCTTGTATTTCTGGCTCAATCAATCAGCACCGCAAAGATATCTGTAAGACGTATATGACCCGAACCTTCTCCATGGTGAGCAATGCAAGCATCCACTCTAACGCCAAGGGAAACTTTCTTGAACAAATAAAATACAGTCTGTTGAAACTTCTAGTCACAGAAAAGCAAGGGGATGATTTTAAATGCATAGATGATTTATTTCTTTAGAATGCAACATCATCACAATTGAACTGTATTTTTAAGACTGTTATTGCTGACAGTGTGGGCAAATTATTGCTTTTTAAACTTTGTGAAGCAAGAAGAGAGTAAGAACTTATTTTAGGTTTTCAGGTAGAGCACTCATTTTTGCAGGCAGACCCAGCAGATTCCCAGTAGATGTTGTGGGAGACATGAGTGCTAAAGTAGACCAGAAGACTGATTCTCCCCCCCATGCTGCCGGAGGTGGAGTGCTGGTCAGGTCCCTGATACTTTGCTTCCCACTGACATCCCTGCTTCACAAACTCCACGGAGAACCACGTGGGGCAGGTTTTACCGCTCAGCAGGGCGAGGAGTCCAGGTAGCAGAAGGAAAGGGAGGCCTCCCTCATGCTGCAGGTGAGAGGGAGAAAAAGAAGGGATTCTGAAGATGCGCACCTCCCAAGCTTTCCCAGCTTCACCCTGCGGTCAGAAAGCCAAGCGGATGGCCTCTGGGCTTCACTATTTCTTGCCTTTTAAGGCTTCCTAAAGTACTCAGAAGTACCAAGGACAGAGAGGATTGTGAGGTCACATCCTTGGGTTCTCTAAACTTAGGGTCATCTCGGGTTGCCTGAACTCTCCAGCTTGATGGGCCCCTCAGCCCCTCCCATAACCTGCTTCCCAGGCCCTTGTGCGCCAAGATGTAGGTGCCTCAGTGAGAAACGCCTTCCCTATCTGGTACCTGAAGCTCCTCTGGCCTTCGTGGGAATCCCCCCTGCTTGTCTTTGTCCACCCCAGAAGGCGTTTCTGGGTACAGACTACATGGCAGTCCAGTGTTTGCAGCAAAATACATGCTCTTTTCTGTACTAGCTGGCGTTAACTGGAGTCCTGACTCTTGGTGGCACCTGCCTCCTCAGGTTCTCAGCCTGCCCCGGGCTGAGCATCAACCATTTGGACCAAGGAGGTGGGCAGCAGCTCCCCTTTGCTGGACGGTTTACCTGGCTATCCTGCTCATTAGGCTTGATCCAAATTCAAAATTCCTCCATGTGAAAGCTCAGAGTCGATGGCTATGATTAAAAACAAACAAACCAGGAAATAATAATTATTAGCAGGATGCAGACAAATCAGAACCCTTATATGCTGTTGGTGGGATTCTAAAATGGTGCAGCCACTATGGAAATCAGTTTGGTGGTTCCACAGAGAGCCAGACCTAGAATTATATGACTGGGCAATCCTGCTTCCCACAGGAGAGCAGCAGCTCTTCTCTTTCATCATGGCCCCACCACCCCCTTGGACACAGACCCAGGCTCACCTGAGCTATTGGAGTTGCTGTCTCGTTGTATGGGATTTTTAATAACATGATGGTAGAAGCAATTGAAATTACTCTTACTTTTCTTGGGCTTTTCAAGCCAAATTTCATTATATTTTTTAGCTGTTTGTCTTACGGTGACTTTCTGATACACCTCGTACCCTGGAATTAGCACTTCTTCTTCTTGTGGATAGAAAGAGAATGCTTTTATAGGGACACCCAAGCATGATGTGATGACAAATAGTGTCCCATCTCCAGTAAAAAATGATGGGGAAACAGCTACGTTTCTAAACAAAGATGATGAGGTAAATTGTCCAAAACGTACATTTCCTTTCCCACTGTAATAAAACTTGATGCGAGAGCCTCTATAAACTTTGTAACACTTGTTTGTAGTGAGAAGTTGAAGAGCTCTTGTCAAATAATAATGGAAGGCTTTGAACTGAAATGTTTGTGAATTTTGATGGAACTCTCTTACAGCTTTGTTAAAATCTTTCGCAAGTCTCCCAGTATAGGCTACTAGAGCTGTTCCGTGGAAATCATTGAATTTTTTTGGATGGCTTATTCCCTTCTTTATTTGCTGCCACTTTTTCTTTGCATTTTCCCATGCAATTTTTAAATTTTTATTCACTTGCAGTTCTTTCATTAACAGCCAGGGTGCCTTTTTCTCCATTTCTTCGGTACAGCCCACATACTGATCATCGAAGGCATTGTTGGCCATGCTTAACATTGTCTGGCCGGTCACCTGTAAGGAAAGAGTGGGGCCCCTTGGCCTGATCATGGAGGAACCAGGGCGTGCTGCATGCTGCACAGAGCCCACAGCAGGGGCTTCTTGCTCAGCATGAAATTTCATTTTTGTTCCTGTCACAGAGCTCGTGTATGGCCCATTCACAAACACCATGAAAAGTGCAAAAAGGAAAACCTAACTCTTTCATTTCCTGGTACTATTTTTTTACATACTTTTCAGATGCATGCATTCTAATTGGCTTGAGCCACAGACTCAGCTCTGGGGACTCTGTTGTCTCAAAGATGTGAGGGCAAAGGAATGTTTGCAGGACATGGTTTGGGAGTGGGAAGTATATATTACCTGTTGTGTTAGCCAGCAAGTTAGGAACAAAAAGTGAACTGCTAGGTGTAGAAGAGATGCCATCTCCAGTTCCAAAAGTAACTGTGAATAAATATAATACAGTGAAAGGGTCATCAACGTTAGCTCCATTGTGAGTATGTTCATGTGTCAGTTTTGTGTTAATGAATCTCTGCTTCAAAACCAGGACCCGGGGGACGGATGTGGCTCAAATGGTTGGGTGTCCATCTCCCATATGGAGGGACCCAGGTTTGATCCCCGGGACCTCCTGGTAAAAACAAACAAACAAACAAACAAAAAAACAAAAAACCACAAAAAAACTGGGACTCCAGGCTTCCTATTCGCACTGCTTTCTGAATATCTGACTTGGATTCCCTGTGAACAGCTCTGCTTATGTCCTGCACACAGGGACAAGGAGAAGCTGACACCAGGTTGCCATAGGAAGCTGGTATTGAAATAATCTGTCCTCGTAATAGGCAGAACTACCTGTCATGCACACTGCCAGTGAGAGAAGCAGATTGAGATTTCGCTGACCCTTTATTGTCCCTAATGCTTTACTCACCCTTCAGGAAATATGGTGAGGCCTTTCACAAAGCCTTAAAAAAGTTTCCTCAGAGTTTTGCTAATGTGGGGCTCAAACTTAACTACATAGTACTGAATAGATCTCTCAGTGTGGTCAACTTTCACCATGATCGTCTTCCTTGATTAATTGCTGTATCGAATGGAAATCCATTCTTTCATAGTGTTTTTCATGGGATGGAGGAATAAACTGCACGCTCAGCAAGGCAAGCTAAAGAATGAGGTATGCTGGTCACCCAGCTTTTGGTGGGTACCTGCTGCCTTTAGTCCTTCCTGCCTGCAGCTCTTGGCAAATTGTGAAAATCCTCCCCTATACGCTGAGCCCTTTGTGGTACTCTTCACCACGTTTTGGCTTGGTCTTGACAGAATATTGCTTGACCCAGACCTTGAGAATGGCCGAAAGGGACTGCAAGCCATGGCTCAGTGTTGGTCAGACCCTTTGCTGACCAACTTCTTCTTCTCACCTGCTCTGGAGGACACGCGGGGATAGCAGACTCACAAGCTCTGTGCTGCCGTGGAGGCTGGCTCACTCTCTGGATCACTCTGGAGAAAAAGAGAGTTATTAATTACCATAAGCTAATGAAATCAAACCTCTAAACTAACAGTAGTCCTGGGAGTAATCTTGGTTTGCCTACATAGCCTCCTACATGGACACCAAAACATTTAAATTAATATGATGTCAAAGATGGAGTGAGCACAAAATCTAGTAGGCAGTTTGTAGAAGAAACTGTTCTGATGAGAAATGTTTGCCTTATCTATTAAAGGTAGGACATTTGAGTTATTGCCCCGTCCCCAATTTCCCAAATGTTAAGTATATTCCTGTTCTTCCTTGAAGATCTGGGCTTAGGTGTCCATTGGAAAAAGGACCCTTTTGCACAAAGAATCCAATAAGACATGTACCTGTGGTGCTGCTCAAGGTCCTGGGGGATACATTTCATGATCTAAGATTAAGGTCTAAAATTTCCAGTTTGATGGATGGACCACATGTCTGTCCTTCCAGATGTTTTCCTTTTTGCCAGTTATGGCCTCCCCTCCCTATCTGGAATATTTCTTGCCTAGAACTGACTGTGAGTTTGGCTCTTGACCCCCGTTCCTCTACCACAATCACCCCAATCCTCAGATCTCCTCCCCATCCCCAACCTTATACAAATCCATCCTCAGAGGAGATTCCTAATTTCCTCATGGCCATAGACCCCTTCAGAGGGTAGAGTTCAGAGTTGTCAGGTACCTGGGGAGCTTTGGTGATTCTGTCCCTCTCCACCTCTGACAGCTGTGCCTGAGGAGGCAGTGCTCTGGCCCTTTTATCTTGGGGCAATATGTCCTTTCAGTTTCAGATTTGATTCCATAGGAATCAACTAGTTAATAATTTGTGTTATATGATTGTACCATTTCCTTTCCCTTTCCCAAGAAGACAGCTGGACCTTTACATTCTCCTGCCCCTGTGATATTGGTATGTTTGTGTGTGTTTCTGTATTTGTGTGCCTCTCTGATCTCAAAGCACTGAAAACAGAAATTGCTGGTAGATTCTTTCTCCATGCATTTTATTTTCCATATTATTTGAACCACTTGAGGGGATTAGGCCAAGGGGAAGGGTTGAGAGGTGGGTGCTTTAAATTCTGCATCCTTACACCAGCTACAATTTCCTTGTGAACAGGCTAAAACAGATAACCAAACCGATTTATGATTTTCTACACAATTTCCTCTGGGAGTTACCCAACTTCTCTGGGTTCTAGATCCTTGTAATGAATCAGTTGGTTTTCTGGGTAACTGGATTCAAATATTAGGTGGCTTTTTAGATAGCAAACACCACAAAAGACCAGGCTACCAGAAATCTAAAACCCTTTATCATGTCATACCTAGGAAAGGAGGTTCACAGAAACGATACTCGCAGACATTTTGTGGGAGCTAGCTTTTGAAACTGAACTTTCCAGAAGTAAAACTTAGAAGAGGACTAGGGTGTAATCTTTCTCCTAGTGTATTTTTTTTTTTAAAGATTTATTTATTTACTTTATCCATTTTAAACCCCCCCTTCCCCATTTGCTGTTTTGTGCCCATTTGCTGGGCAATTCTCCGTGTCTGTTTCCTGCCATCTCTTCTCATCCTCCTCCTCCAGTCTCCACCAGGATTCGATCCTGGAGACCTCCGATGTAGGAGAGAGGTGTTCTGCCGCCTGCACCACCTCAGCCCCTGGCTTCTGGAGCTTTCGGAGCATCTTGTCTTGTCTCTCCCCTATTACGTCATCATCCTGTTGCATGGCTCCTGGGGCCCGAGGGCTCAGCGGTACACAGAGCCTGGCAGCCCATGCGCCTTCTATATATATATTTTTTTATTTTACCGGGAGGTTCCGGGGATCAAACCCAGGTCACTCCATATGGCAGACGGACACCCAACCATTTGAGCCACATCCGCCCCCCTAGTGTATTTTTGAGGGAGTGTCTTTTTCACAGGTCTTGCAAGTGAGAAACCTAATCTTCCTTCTACTCTATGTCTACCTAATAATCTTCATGCTACAAATCTCAAAGTTTGCTACCGACTCATTCTTGATGAATGATGCCAAAATGTTACCATACTATGTGCCAATACTGTGTGGGAATTTTGGACAAAAACAGACCATTGGGTATTAAATTAAAGGAACAAAAGCCTACTGGCTATTTTAAGGGAAAAAAACTGCAAGTCTGCATATTAGTAAGGAAAGTACCAACGGGGACTCTTGCAATAGAAAGACACTCAAAGCCTAAGCCAGGAAGGTCTCAGGGAAGGGGTACCCAAGCAGAGCTTTTATATGTAGGTGGCTGTGGACAGGGGAGGGGAGGTGCTGAAAGCTGCTAGAGGGGGTCTTAAAACATAACAAACTGCCTCAAACTTTGCAATAATCAATAACAGGAAAGTTGATGCAGGCAATGATGTTTGAGCTCAGGCACAGGAGGTGGGGTCTGGTCCTGAGATGGGAAGACAAGTTACAGAGTGAGAGGTTTCCACCAATTTTGGGCCTAGCCGTCGCAGTCAAATTGACCTAAAGTTATGTCAAGCACAAGTCTGCTCAGCCTTATCAGGCCCTCTTCTTGTCAAGACTGGCTCAGAGAGACTGTCCTTCAACAGCCCATGGATAAATGGAATCTGAAGTAAGAGGTGGCTGAGTGAAACAGTCTTCAAGGTCAGAGTTTTCTTGATGGTGTTGTCCCAGAGGAGCAGTTCAGCTATCTGTTGGGTGTGCTTGCAAAGCTCAGGTGTTTTAGAGTCCTACAGATCACGTTATTAAAAGTGGGATGTCGCAAATGAAAAGGAGAAATAGTAATGACAAGTCCTTATTAAAGTAAAGGTCCAGGACTTGTATCCTGAGTGCATCCAGTCCAGGGGATTCCAAGGGATTAATAGATGGATATCTTGATTATGCAGCACAGCTTGGAGTTTCTTGAAGATAAGATGCAGTTGCCTTTGGTCATGTTGTCCATCAAGGTCTTGTGGCCCTTCGTAGAGGAGAATGCACGATCCAAGCCTTTTATCAGACTTATTTGCTGGTCCAGACAGCAGCTTGTCCAGGCAGAAATCCAGCCCATGCATGGTCTGCTGTGTTGACTTTGAGGTCCTTGCAGGTGTATATCAAGTCACTGGGCTGTGGCCTGCAGTGGTTCTTTAGATCCTGGGGGTGGGGGGATGGGAGGGAAGAAAGGTTGGGAAGGCAAGTGACCAAGCAACATAGACTCTCAAAAAGGATCAGGACAGTCAGGTTTTAATTGGTGACACCAAGTCAAGACGGAGGGAGAAAACTTAGAAATTTAGTCTGGAGGATTGTAGCCAGATATTAAAGGAAGAGTTGAAATTTGAGAAGGGTTGACAATTTGGGTGAAGTGGTGCATTGAATTGCGTACCCCAGTTTGGACATGCTCCTGGTCTCGGTCCATGTTCTGGTGGGTGTGGACCCATTGTAAGTAAGATGTCTTCAAGATGTTACTTCAGTTAAGATGTGGCCCCACTGAATCAGGCTGGGTTTGATTCAGATTACTGACAGAGAGGGAAGCCAAGAGAGGCTGCCATGTACACTGCCATGTGACAGAAGAGCCAAGGAACAAGGGCCACCCCAGCCAGCCCCAGGCTGTCTCAATCTTGGGGAAGAAAGTGTCGCCTTGCTGATACCTTGATTTTAGACTTCTAGCCTCAAAACTGTGAGCCAATAAATTCCCATTGTTTAAGCAAACCCATAGTATGGTATTTGTTTAGCACCTAGGAAACTAAAACAGGTAAAGTAACAGGATCCAGTCCAATTTACAGGGTGATACTAAAATTGTTTTTTTCTACGGAGGGAGAAGTCAATCATGCTTTTAGCAGACAAGACAGAGTTTGCTTAGTCATCAGTTACCTGAAATTTACAAACAGGGACAAAATGAGGAAAACACAACGAACAGGACCAGAATCTGATAACCCAGAAGGATGTGCTATAGTTTTCTACCAAAATACAAAAGGTGTCCTTCCATTATCCCCTTTTGATCAAAGATAATGTCAAAGAAAGATCGTTCTTAATCACAAAATTAGGCTGATCTCATTAGATTTGACCTTATTGTTTACATAGGTGCAGCAAGAAAAAGGCCTATCTTAGAGGCCTTTTTAAGTTTGTTTTGCTGGAAGTGTTTATAAGAAATCTCAGAACAGAATTTTTTAAAAGTCCAGTGAGGCTAGGAAGCCAAGACCAAGAAGTCACCATCAGTTTTCACATGCAATAACTACAGATTTGTGTGAATTCTCTCCTCTCAAGTTCCTCCCAAATATTCAAAAGTTTTTGGGCCTGTGAGGAAGTGACTTTCATACTCATCTCTGTGCCTGGGAGTCCTGGGGGCCAGATCCCAAGAGGGCTTTGTCTGCACGGGCTCCACCAAGTCTTCCTTAGCTCCTTACAGAGGTCTGGTCTTAGCTGGCTAAGTGAGCATCATTCTCAGGTAAGATGTTCCAGGCAAGTCCTTTGTTGCATAAGCCACGTTTTAAATTGTGTCCTGTTAAAATATTCAATAAGAGTGTTTTTGTTGAAGACCAAGCACTCTGGCCTGTAGCTGATTTGTGAGCCTTTTAAGGAAGTATCAGGGTATAACAAATCAAAATCTATGTGTTTGTCAAGTGTTAAAATGTCTATGGTTAAGTTATGAGCAATCAAAAGTGATGAGAGTTCATTACAAACATAATGCAACTAATAAGGGAATTTGGTTGTTTCTGTGGTGTGTGAAACTAAAGTCTATCAGAAAGGTTTTAGGTAACTATCATAAGCATAATGATTAACCCTATTTTCAAAGAAGTGGAGATTACACCTGATTTATGAAAATAGATGAACACAATCGTCACAGAGAATGAACCCTCATATATACCATATAATAATCCTGAGATATAATATACCATAAACATACCAAGCCTATGCTAAAGCTATATCAAGATTATTGTGATTCCATAAGTCTAAAGTAGGTCCTAACTATCTGTGTATTAATAAAACTCCATAGAAAAGTGATATGCCTTATCAAGTTTAAACCACTGGCCTAGCATAGAGTAGATTCAAATTAAAGAAGAAAAATTGCAATCAAGTTAACATTTTAAAAAGTAATGGAACCCAGAAATGAACCCTCACCTATACAGCCAACTGGTTTTTGACAAACCTACCAAGCCCACGCTAACAGGAAAAAATAGTCTCTTCAACAAATGGTATTGGGAGAACTGGATATCTATAACCAAAAGAATGAAAGAGGACCCCTATCTCACCCCCTATACAAGAATCAACTCAAAATGGATCAAAGATATAAATATAAAAGCCAGGACCATAAATCTACTAGAAGAAAATATAGGGAAACATCTTCAAGACCTTGTAGTAGGTAGTGGTTTCTTGGACCTTACACCCAAAGCACGTGCAACAAAAGAAAAAATAGATAAATGGGACCTCCTCAAAATTAAACACTTTTGCACCTCACAGGACTTTGCCAGAAGGGTGAAAAGGCAGCCAACTCAATGGGAAAAAATATTTGGAAACGACATATCTGATAAGGGTTTAATATCCAGGATATATAAAGAGATGTTACAACTCAACAATAAAAAGACAAATGACCCAATTAAAAAAATGGGTGAAAGACTTGAATAGACATGTCTCCAAAGAAGAAATACAAATGGCAAAAAACACATGAAGAAATGCTCAACATCACTCATGATTAGGGAAATGCAAATCAAAACTACAATGAGATATCATTTCACACCTATCATAATGGCCACTATTAAAAAGACAGAGAACTACAAGTGTTGGAGAGGATGTGGAGAGATAGGAACACTTATTCACTGTTGGTGGGAATGCAGAATGGCACAGTCACTGTGGAGGACTGTTTGGCAGTTCCTAAAGAAGTTGAATATAAACTTGCCACGTGACCCTGCAATACCACTGCTAGGTATATACCCAGAAGAACTGAGAGCAGTGACACGAACAGACATCTGCCCACTGATGTTCATAGCAACATTATTCATCATTGCCAAAAGCTGGAAACAACCCAGGTGTCCATCAACAGAGGAATGGATAAACAAACTGTGGTCTATTCATACGATGGAATATTACGCAGCTGTAAGAAGAAATGAAGTCATAAAGCATATGGCAACATGGATGAACCTGGAGGACATTATGTTGAGCGAAGCAAGCCAGACACAAAAGGACAAATACTGTATGAATGCGTTACTATGAACCAAATATATTGTGTAACATATTGTTTGATTTCAAAAAATTTATATGTATCCATTACAATTAAGAAATGCATATATTTATTCATCTGTGTTTACTTTTTAGTTTTTAATTGTTTATGTTTTCAATTATTAAATGTACAAAATAAAGTGAAGAAAAAAAAAGTAATTGAAATAATGTATAGGAATCTCACATTACACATGATTAATTTGTAAGCTCACAGCTTCTCTAATAAAAAAAACGTAATGGGAAAGCAGATGTGGCTCAAGCAATTGAGCTCCCCCCTACCACATGGGAGGTCCTGGGTTCGGTTCCTGGTGCCTCCCGGAAAAGGCGAGCAAGACAGAGAGCTGGCGCGATGGGCAGGTGTGGCAAGCTGACGCAACAAGATGATGCAGCAAAGAGACACAAAGAGGAAAGACAATGAGACACACAACAAAGCAGGGAGCTGAGGTGGCTCAAGCTGTTGGGTGCCTCTCTCCCACATGGGAGGTCCCAGGTTCATTTCTCAAACCTCCTAAAAAGAAGACGAGCAGACACAGAGAGCACACTTTGCAAATGGACACATAGAACAGACAGTGAGTATAAGCAATGAGGAGGGGGGAATCAATCAATAAAAAATAAATCTTAAAAAAAAAAAAGGAACGGAAATCATGACTGAAAACACTATGATGCTTTTGTTTCATATCCAGCAAAGCAGCCCCAGAACTCTATTACTATAAATAGAAACATAACAAGGATAGCAAGGGCATTGACAAATCTCTAGGAACTTTATTCAACTTCTGAAGTATTTATATCAATAATATTTTATCCATATAAACCTAACTTAGGGACAACTAAGCGTCTCTTCTTTTTAAACAATGTTTAAAATTCAGAACATATTAAATCAAATTATTTGTAGCACCTCTGTTTTATAAGATAAAAGAACAAGTCCTTTCTAATATTCCAGGCGCCCTCTGGAAAATGTCAAAGACAGTTTTAGTTGCAAAAGATAGTATTTAGGATTTGATTTGGGGAAGGCAAAATGTCAAAAGTTGTCAGGAAGTTTGAACATTTTATCAAATAGGATTATGGCTTAAAAGGAAACAATACTTGGCCACCTATTTACCCACCACAACAATAAAAGATTATAAAATAACTATAGGACGTAACATGCTTCTAAAGAATCTTAACTCTTTCAAAAGTGAGAAGGGTTTGCCCTCTATAATAATCAGAGACCCGATAAAGTTAACATAAGCCACAGGGATTATTCTGATAAGACATAGGCTTTTTACCTTTTAGGCAATTCCTCAGAAGTCTAAGAAAAATCTTTTACAAACTCTTAATAAAAGCAGGCCAATAAGCCAAGAAAATGATTTCATTTTACATGAAGAAAACAAAAGTCTAGTTTTGCATTAGTATTTTTTAATCAAAAGGTATTTCTTAGAAATCTTGTAAACTCATAAAAAACTAGCCAGCTCCAACCACATCTGATAAAATTCTCTTTCCATGAAAATGTTTATAACTTTTTATATTCATTTTGGTTTTGTCCTAAACTTTCCTCTTTTTCATTCTGGAACAACCAGTCATTTTACTGTAGGACAAAACTATGGTCTTTTCATAAATAAAAACACATCCTGCATACTTTTTACACAAAGTGTTTGCTGTTTGCCACTCTTGCTCCTTGTAGTCTCATTCACAGTTTTTGATTATGCCTTTTAACCACAGCAACCTCTATTTTACAGCAAAAACGAGGAGGTAGATAATTGTGAACTGTCCGTCATATACCAGTATTTTGTAGCAGTCCAGCAGAGCTTATGAATATACACTGTACAACTTTTTAATAGCCATATGCATTTTTTCTCGTGCTCACATACATAGCACATAGAATTTGCCAAAAACCTGGACATTCAGTGGAATTATTTATATTTATAATGCTGTGCTACCATCAAAGTATCCATTAGCAAAACTTTTAAATCACCCAAAACAGAACTCCAGGCCTATCAAGCAAAAGTTCCCCATTCCCCCCTCCTGCAGCCCCTGGTACCCTCTCATCTACTTTCTGTGTCTAAGCATTTGCCTTTTCTAGGTATTTCACAAAAGTGGAATCATACAATATTTGTCCTTTGTATCTGGCTTATTTCACTTACCATAATGTATTCAAGGTTCATCCATGTGTTAGTATATATCAGGATTTCATTCTTTTTGATGGCTGAACAATATTCCATTGTACAGATATACCAGGTTTCGTTTATTCTTTCATCTGCTGATGGACACTTGGGTTGTTTCCCCCTTTTGGCTATTGTGAATAATGCTGTTATGAATATTGGTGTACAATATTGTTTGAGTGCCTGCTTTCAGTTCTTTGGGGTATACATGTAGGAGTGGAATTGCTGGGTCATAGGGTAATAATTCTATGTTTAACTTTTTGAGGAAAAAAAGTTCCCCCAGCAGCTGCATCATTTTACATTCCCCCAGCAATGCACAAGGGTTCCAGTTTCTCAACATCCTCCCCAACCCTTGTTCTTTTCCTCTTTTTTTTCTTTTAGAAATAATAGCCATCCTAGTGGGTGTGACGTGGTATCTCATTGTAGTTTTTATCTGCTTTTTCCTAGGGACTAATGACATTGATCGTCTTTTCATGTGCTTATTGACCATTTGCCCATCTTCTTTGTAGAAATGTCTCTTCAAGTCCTTTGCCCATTTTTTACATTGGGTTGTTTGACTTTTTGTTGCTGAGTTCTAGGAGTTATATTTTTTAGTACAATATTCAATGAGGCAAGAATGAACATGTTCATTAACTGATGTGTTTGTATATAGCCATAAAATTATACTTCATAATTAATGTGTCAGTATTTTATCTTACTTAGAAATGATCTAGATATTTAACAAATATCCATTAACTTATACTTTAGCCTAGGTTAAAGCTTTTAAGTTATCTAAAGCTATTGGAAGCTATCTTTAAACTGACATACTGTAAAACATAATTACTGTTGAAATAAAGATTGTCATAATAATGTTCCCATTTCTTTACATTCATATTTGTACTTTTCATAATCTTAAATATTTGATTGGTAAACCTAAATAAACTTCGGAGGAACATATCCAAGTAGAATAAAAACATATGCTGGTATTTTATTAACACTAATAAGCCAGAAGACATAGCTATTTTTATTATATCAACAACATTAAACTAGTCTCATTTGGCAGCTATCTACCTAATTTATGTGAACTGCATTCTTCAAACATTCGGGTTAGTTTCTATGAGAATTCTTTTTCACATTGTAAGTATTAGAATTTTAATTTCCTCAATTCCTGGGGATGTTAGGAATAATTAATTTACATAAGTCTTAACTTATGTCTAAACCAATCAGAATAGAGCTCCTTGAAGGGACTTTATAATCTAATTTGGTAATATCATCCAGAGGTAGGAAAATATTACACATACATAACATATATGTACACACAAACATAAACATACAGCTAGACATAGAGAACTTATTGTTTCAATTCTAAAATTTTAGCCATGGGTCAGACACAAACACAGAAATACAAAACTCACTGGTTCATATAATTGAGCTGACTCTCGTCCTTGTCCCACCTTTTCATTTTTACCAAGATTGGGTTTCTGGCAGATGGAGTAAGATGAATTTACCTGCTCAGTACCAGGGCTGCAGTGTCCCTACCAGTATTTGTGGAGAGACCTTTAGATTTCCTTGGCCCTGATGTATGATCTTATGGAGATTGTGGAGAAGCTTTGAGGGAGGGCCCAAGAAGAAACCAAGTGGCTGACCTGGTTTCTCCAAAGCCTGCCTGAGTGGACAACATCCCACCTGTTTCCAGGTTGCTCTTGGGGGTCCTGTGCTCTGACAGGAGGAGGAGGACCTGAAACTCAAGAGATTGTAAGGAGTTGAGGGGCAGGAATTACAAGGGAAGGAACTGGCAGGGGTGCACAGAGGGGCTCAGATGGAAGCATGGCAGAGACCAAAGGAGTCAAGGGAGTGGAAGGGACAATGATGGTGGTTGAAGGCAGAAGGAGGCTGGGGAGTGGTGAAGGAACAGGAGAGGTCCCACAAGGCATTGGGGAAGGAAGGATGGTCTTTAAGGGAAAAGGTTTGTGGGAGGGAGATTTTTTTCTGCCTCTTTTTTACCAAACCAACTAAGCAGACCATTGTTTGGATGAGATCTTAGTGCCATGGAACTTAAAGAGCCCCTCACAGAATGAGGCAGTTTGGGGAGATCTTGAGTTTCCCCAAAGAGGCCACTGAAATTCTAAGTTGTCTTTGGTAAAATGTTGCTACTTTGGGAGAATTAGGTGAAATTACAGCAGTAATGATGGAGCAGAGTTTCCCATAACAAAATAAACAACTGTCTGTGCTAGAGACCTTGGGACTTTAATCCAAGGTATGATTTCCCAGAAAACAGTAAAGGCTTTTACCCCCAAACAGACTTGGGACTTTAAGTCTGATTTCCTGGGAAAGAATAGCAGCACCTCCTACCCACCCCAGGCCTTGTAACTTTAGCCCATGTGCCATTTCCCAGAAAAGATCCAGGGTTTTAATTCCACTCGAATAGGCAAAGGAGAGACAGAAACAGAAGGAGAGGGGGAAATTAAGGGGAAAACAAAGTTAAGTCTTTACCTTGCTACAACAGACCAAAAAATGGCCAGAGCAGTGGGTCAGGAGCTGGGACTCAGCACCTTGGATCCTGATTTTCCCAGCCAGGAAGGGACACAAATGGTCCAAAAGAGCAGCGCTAACATCTGGGTGAAGACAGGGGGTCCCAGAGGCGGCCAGCAGTCCATCCGAGTCATGGCAGCTTTTCTGACAAGGAAGAATGCACGTCTGAACATCAGGAAGGAAATCAAAGGGGACTATTGAAATAGGGAGGAGGGGACCATTGTAAGAGGGAGACATGACAAGCCTAAGCCAAAATTTCTCGGGGAAGGGTGGGCAAGCAAAGCTTTTGCATGCAGAGACCCTGTGACAGCTGGCTGTGGAAAGAGGAAGGTCGTTGCTTAAACCCGCTAGAGGAGGCAGTGGTCTTGAAACTTAATGGACTGTGTCAAACATTGCAGTCATGGGAAAGTTGAGCTGGGCAAAGTTGTTTGTGATCAGGCACGCGAAGTGGGGTTTGGAATTGAGATGAACAGGCAAGTTACAGTGTGGGAAGTTTGCACCAAGTTTGGGGTCTAGCTGTCCTTGTCAAATAGGCCCAAAGTTATGTCAAGCAGTAAGTTTGACCAGCCTTGACATCTATAGGGACTTATCTTAGTAAGCTGATGCCTGCTCTCAGAATAGTCTCACAAGGACCATTTCAGCCCCTCAGATTCTCCTCTAGGAGAGATCATTGAATAGCTTAAGTTAAGAAGGAGGAAAACTGGGCCTTGTTTTTAAGACCCAAAATTCTTACCACTCCAGAGGAATTCTGGATTGCTTTCTTCTCTCCTCAGGTTTCTTCACTTCAGCCTCACAAGAGTCCTAGAAAGCAGGGGTTGCCCTCCATGTTGTGGTTCAGAGGCTAGCAGGCAAGTTGGTAGCAATGCTACCAAGGCTATGTAGAACTTCTCCTCAGATGTTCCTGAAATTGGATGGGCAGTGGTTCAAAATAGAGCCACTTTAAATGTTATATTGGCTTTAGGAGACAGGGCATGCAGGCTTACATCCTTCAGACCTCTTTGGGATCTGGGAAGCAACAAAGAAATCAGAAACGTAGATAATTTAGCTAATAATCCCTTGTCCGGTTCTGTGAGCTCTTCAGATTGAGGATGGGATCTCTGGGTTTTATCTGGGAACTTTGGATTGAGTGGGCTTTCCTGGGAACTCATATCTTGGCTTAAAGTTCCCACCCTGACTGGGGATAAAAAGCCCTTACCCTTTATGGGAAATCATCGCTTGGTTTAAAGTCCCAAGGCCTCTAGCACAGAGAGTTGTTTGTTTTATCACAGGAAACTCTCAGTCTAGCCGTTGTCTCCCAGACTCTTCCCCATGGAGTACATGCTGCATCATTACTATTATAATTTCATCCAATTCTCCAAAAGTGGCAACATTTTCCTAAAGACAACTTAAAGCTTTAGTGGCCTCTTTGGGGAAATTCAGGGTCTCCCCAGCAGGCTCATCTTGTGAGGGGTTCTTGAGTCCTGTGGCTCTAAGTTCTCATTTGAGCAATTGTCTGCTTAGTTGGTTTGGTAAAAAGAAGCAGAAATATGGGGGGACACTAAGATCCCAAACCATCTATGTCTACATTGACATGACTTTTCTTTTCCCTTGTTTTCATCAGCTTAACTTTCCTATTACAGAAGACTCTTGCCCAACCAGATGAAAGTTGCAAATAAAGATATTATTCATTCCTGCAATTTACCAAAAGTTCATCTACTCTTCAAGAGAGCATCAAGCAACAATTTACACCCTTACACGGTTTGAATCCCTCGCCTCAAAACCCTCACTTTGTTGTCTCCACCAGTCTTGAACTGTTGTATCATGATTCTTACCCAATCTTAAGCCCCCTTCTTAAACCAGATTTCAGAGTCTCAAAGTGTCTCAGGGCCCTAACTTACCCTTCCTTCTCTGAGATGCTATCAAGACCCTGTGGAGAAATTTTCCCCTAATACTGTGGTAAGCATTAAACTCAGCAGTGTCTTAACAAAAGTTGTTCTGGTGACATATTGAGGAGCCAGTATTTGACAAGGTTAATGGAAAATGCAACAAATTTGACTAAGACATGAAGAGTCTATATAGAAAAAAAATGCCATAAACAAAAGACAAAAAGTCAGACTGAGAGAAAATATTTGAATACATGTAAGTTATAAATATATATAAAAATGTTATTGTCCGAGAAGAACTGAAAACAAAAATACAAACAGATATATGCACACCAATGTTCATAGCGGCATTGTTCACCATTGCCAAAAGTTGGAATCAGCCCCGGTGCCCATCAACAGACGAATGGATAAGCAAAATGTGGCACATACATACAATGGAATACTACTCAGCGGTAAGAAGGATCAAAGTGCTAACACATGGAATAACGTGGATGAATCTTGAAGACCTTATGTTGAGTGAAGCAAGCCAGGCACTGAAGGATGAACAGTATATGACCTCACTGATCTGAACTGAGGAAAGTGAGCAGTCTCTGAGAACCATTGTCTGAAAGATAGGTTAGCAAAGTAGAGTAAGAGAAGAGCAGGCTTTGAGCCATCTCCCATATGGACATAATCTATGGTAAAGGGATAGAGTGTGGTTGCATGTTGGGGGATGGGGCAGATGAGTGGTGGTGTTCCTGGGTTTGGTGGTACAGCACTGGGGGGTGGGTAGATTAGGAAGTGCTGGTTCAAATCCCCAGGGCATGTAACTGTGAATCTTGACATTCCATGGGTTAGGAGAGGGGGGTGTCATGGGCCCTGGGGGGCTGGGGAGAAGGGAACAGTCAAGATCTAATGGGTTGTTTGGTGGTCATGGGGAAGGTTTTTCATTACCTTTCAGTAATGGACACAGGACATGGTAAATATCATCAAAATTATTAAACTGTATCATCTAAATTGTAAACTATACTGTAAATCACTGACAATGTTTAGTTGCTATATTTTGCTATCTGCATAACAGTTATAACAATGCTAACAACCAAAAAAAAAAAAAAAGGAGGGGGAGTTAATATGGGGTGGGGAAGGGGGGGTGGTTTGGTATCTGGGAGTCTCCGGCACTCCGTGTGTGCCTTTGCTGTGACCTAAAACTTCTTTGAAAATTAAATGAAAAATTGGGAGACAATGGGGATTGAGAGGAGGAAGGTGTCATGGCACACCAGACATCCGATAACACAGTGATAAAGGGAAGGAAAAAGGGGAAAAAAAGAAGAGAGAAAGGAAATAAAAATGAATATATATATATATATTTTTTTTTTTTAAAGGCAAAAAAAAATGTTATTGTGTATACATATAATATAAAATATATAATACATAGTGTATTTACATATATACCTTTATATGTGTGTTTATATTTATGTGTGTATGTGTATATATATATTACTTTATTTTATTTTTGCCTAGCAACCCCTTTTTTGTTTGTTTTTTCATTTAAATTTTATTCTAGTAACTTATGTATGACCTAAAATTTTCCCTCTTAACCACATTCATATATATATAATTCAGGGTTATCAATTACATTTGGAATGTTGTCCTACCATCACCACCATCCATTACCAAAACTTTACAATGAACATAAATAGAAATTCTGTACAATTTAAGCATTAACTCCCCATTCCTTACCCCCAACTCAGCCCCTGGTAACCTATATTCTAGATTCTGACTCTCTGAGTTTGCTTATTCTAACTATTTCATATCAGTAAGATCATACAATATTTCTCCTTTTGTGTCTGGCTTATTTAACTCAACAAGGAGTCTTCAAGGTTCATCCATGTGGCCCCATGAATCACAACTTCATTCCTTTCTAATGCTGAATAATATTCCATTGTATGTATACACCACATTTTGTTTATCCATTCATCAGCTGATGTACACTTGGGTTGACTCCATCTTTTAGCAATTGTGAATAACGTCACTATGAATACCAGTGTGCAAATAACTGTTCAAGTTCCTGCTTTCAATTCTTTAGGGTATATGCCTAGTAGTGGGATAGCCAGGTCATATGGTAGGTTTATACTTGCTTTCTAAAGAACTGCCAAACTGTCTTCCACAGTGGCTGCAGCCATTTTACATTTCCATTAGCAATGAATGAGTGTTCCTATTTCTTCACATCCTCTCCAACACTTGTAATCTTCTGTTTTCTTAATAGTAGCATTCTAGTGGGTGTGAAATGGTATTTCATTGTGGTTTTGATTTGCACTTCCCCAATAGCTAGTGATATCAAGCATCTTTTCATGTGCTTTTTAGCCATTTGTATATCCTCTTTGGAGAAATATCTATTTTAAATATTTTGCCCATTTTTAATTGGGTTGTTTGCCTTTTTATTGTTGAGTTGTAGAATTTCTTTTTTTTTTTTTTTTTTTTATTATGGATAAAAATCAAAATTCTCACAATACATACAAACATTTGCAAAATGATATATAAATATATATGCATATATGTGTATTTGCTTACAAAAATGTTATTTATATATATATATACATATATTTTAAGAGGTGCTTAGATTACCCAAAATATTACACGGAACCCACTGGGATTCCCATGTTGCCCACCTCCCACACCTCCCACCACATCCCACACAAACATCTCCCACAGTGTGGCCCACCACCCTCAATGAACTTACACATCCTGGAGCCTTGCCACCAACCATAGACCACAGTTTACACTGTAGACCACACTCTCTCCCACTCAGTTCTGAGTGGTATGTGCTGATTTAAAATTTCTTTATATATTCTGGATATTAAACCCTTTTCAGATATGTGGTTTCCAAATATTTTCTTCTATTGAGTAGGCTGTCTTTTCATTTTTGTGATAAAGTCCTTTGATTCACAAAAGTTTTCAATTTTGAGGAGGTCTCATTTATCTATTTTTTTCTTTCATTGCTTGGGTTTTGGGTGTAAAGTCTAAGAAACCATTAGCTAACACAAGATCCTTAAGATGCTTCCCTACATTTTCTTCTAGGACTTTTATACTCCTGGTTCTTATATTTAGGCCTTTGATCCCTTTCAAGTTAATTTTTGTATATAGTGTAAGATAGGGGTCTTCCTTCATTCTTTTGCATATGGATATCCAGCTCTCCTAGCACCATTTGTTGGAGAGACTATCATTTCCCAATTGAGTGAACTTGACAGCCTTGTCAAAAATGATTTGACTATAGATGTGAGGGTCTTTGCCTGAACTCTCAGTTAAATTCCATTGGTCAATGTATCTATCCTTGTGCCAGTTCCATGCTGGTTATTTATTTTATTTTATTTTTTTTTTTTAGGAGGTCCCGGGGATTGAACCCAGGGCCTCATACATGCGAAGCAGGTTCTAAACCACTGAGGTACACCTGCTGTGCTCTAGTGTATTTTTAATCTCTACTGTTGTGCCTTTCATCCCGATAATTTGTTATGTTTCCTTTTAAGTTTTCAAATTCTTTTGCATGTTCCAACATTGTCTTCTTAATATCCTTTAGCTCTTTATCCATATTTTCCCTCATCTCCTTGAATTGATTTAGGAGATTTGTTTGGATATTTTTGATTAATTGTTCCAACTTGTGAGTCTCCTCTGTCCTCTGAAGTTTTATGTTGTTCTCTTGGCTGAGCCATACCATCCTGCTTCTTAGTATGGATTTTTTAATTCTTTGTTGATGTTTAAGCATCTGATTGTCTTGATGAGTTAACTCTGAAGGTCCATTTCTCCTTCTTGTCTAGGGTTTTATTGTTGTTTGGTTTTATGTTAAGGCTCTTCTTTGACATTTGGTCCAACTTACTCTAGACCTTTTCAATAGCCTGTGTCTTCTTAGCTCTTCTTCATCTGGTTCTTGCCCTGGATATGTGGTGCAATTTTTAAGACTGCACTTTTTGTGCAATTGTTCCCCCTCCAGGAGAGAGCTTCCTTTCCTCTGTTCCTTCTCTGGGAATCTTGATCTGTTCTGTTTGTTTTTCATGCAGAATTTTCTCCCCAGCATCTATGATTTGCTTAAATTCTCTCCTTCACTCATGCCCTGTTTTCCTTACATTTTTCAGTTCTGTGACCCATCCTATCTTATAGCAGCTCAGTTTACCGTCTCCCCTCCTTTTTTTTTCCTGTGAAGTTTTTCTGCCTTTCATTTCTTCCCATTAGGGTATCCCACCCCAGGGAGCCAGGTGAGGTCAATTCACAAAGGTGGGTCTCTCCAAAAAGAGTCCGTTTTGGGTTTACATGGTCCAGCCAACAGAAACTGGATTGAGTGAGGGCATAACAGTTCTTGCCAGTGGTTCTACTGCAGTCTCTCTCTCTCTTTTTTTCTCTCTTTCCCACCTGGGGGCCCTTTTGAATGTAGCACTCCTCAGCGGTTTGTGTTCTACCCTTAGTCTCTGTGGACTTGGTTCCCTGTGCCTAGAAATGCGTGGTTTTCTAACTCACTGCTGTGAGTGGGTCTGTAGTCTCTGTCTGTGGTGGGAAGGACCTGTGCCACTGCCTCTGAGTGACTCCCAAGCCACAGGGGACAGGACGGAGAGAGGGAGAGGGGGAATGAGAATGATCAGCAGGTCCAGGATGGACATGTCCTACATGATATTTTTCTTTTTTCTTTTTTTCAATTCAGCAATTGTGGAGTCTTTCTCCAGGCTCTCCCATTCTCCAGAGTTCTAAGCAAGTGGGATTTGTGTTTTATTTGCCAAATCTCAGTGAAGCCTTTTTCAGGAGCTGTCTAACATCTCCACGTTGATGTCACCGGCTATGAATTTTTAAATACACCTGTGGCTTGCATTATATTTTTAACACGGCTTTTAGACCCGACATTCATGGCACACTCCAGAATCGCCACAGCAGTAAGGATAAGCGGATGCTGGGGCCAGAGGGTCTGTGTCCTGGATGGCGCAGCTTTTGCCTTCCAGGATTTAGAATCTGAGGTTCAGACCAGTCATGTGTAAAAGCTGATATTGGTCCAGTAACCCTGGATCTTATGCACTCAAAAGCATTCTAAGTTCTATGAATATTTGCTGGTCTTTTTGAGGAAATCTTTCTTTATAGCTCTTAATTCAGTTCAGGCCCAAGGTTTAAATCCCACTCTATTGGGCAGTAGAAGGCTTAATCTTTAAAGAGGGCTGGTCTAGATCTTTTTCCTCAGGGAGTCAGGAGGAATGTCAGCTGTGGGGGGAGGGCTGGGTAATGGGAACCTGAAGGAGCAGTAGATTGGCTTTAGAGTTCCTTCCCCTCTTACCTGTTTTCAGCCTTTTAAAAATATGTATTTTTTATTAGAGAAGTTGTGAGCTTACAAAACAATCATCCATAATGTGCAGAATTCCCATTTATCACCCCTCCCCCAACACTTTACATTATTGTGGAATGTTTGTTACAGATTAGGAAAGGACATCAGACTATTACCACAAACTATGGTCCATAGTGTACATTTGGTATATGTTTTCATACACCCCCTATTATTAACACCATGTATTAGTATTGTACGTTTGTTAGAGTTCATGAGAGAACACTCTCATATTTGTGCTGTTAACCACAGTCCATCTTCTACCACATGGTTCACTGTGCTATACAGTCCATGCCTTGTAGAGTCCATCCAAAGTGTACACTCAGTGGCTCTCACTGTCATCGCAGAGTTGTGCAGTCATGGCCTCAGTAAATTTTTGGATATTTTCCTTAGTTCAAAAGAAAAAAAACCCCATATTCCCCTAGTATTGACCCTTAGCATTGATATAGTACCTTCTTTGATTGATGCAAGAATATTACAATATTGCTGTTAACTTTTCCATGCATCACCATATTCTTACCACCTTGTAATAGTGAGGCCGGTCCGTTTAGGAAAAGAGAAGATGAGTCTAAGACCTGGCAGAAAAACATGGCCTTGAAACACATGGCCATGGAACCCCGCCTGGAATCCCCCTGAGGGAAAGATCACTATCAAGAAGGCTGCCGGAAAGACCCCGCGAGACCTTGGCCACGAGAACCCCATTTGGAATGATACTTCAATAAAATCCCATTTGGGGGTCAAGGAAAAGGCCCAGATACCCTCAAGGGGCCTCACCATTGGCCCCCTGGGAATTAACGAGTGGGGTAACCAATCAGAACAAGCAAACAGCTGGGGCCTCTCCCCTAAAATTAGGAAAGGGAGGGGTAAATAATAGCTTAATAAAGATAGCCCCACAAGCCCAAAAAGCACTCTTTGCCTAGAGGAGCATGCATCTGCAGGTTCAGATGCATAATCCTGTTTCACAGTAAACTACTGGCCTAACTAAACTGGCATGTTCTTAAATTCTTTTATGTAACATAGCCAAGAACCTAGAGGAAATCCATCATCCCCCGACTTCCCCCGACTTCAGCAGTGACGTCCATTTGTTCTAGTTCACAGAAGACTATTCTTGTGTTTGTACTATTAACCACAGTCCTCATCCACCTCCAGGTTCACTATGTTATTCAGTTGGACTTTTCTTTTTCTAATGAGCCTCTAAGTGAAGGTACTGTGCAGGCAGATTGTCCTCTAGCAGCTTCCGAATACCAGTCTTGGATCCCTTTTCTTATTATTTATTTTATTTTATTTTTAAAGTTATCTCTCAAATGAATAACTATGTTGTAAGTAAAACTTCCCCATTGTGGCCACTTTAGCTCCAAGCTGTTTTTAGCCTGGACCACTCATTTTTGTAATGATAGACGTCCATCATTTTTAAACACGTACACAGCCAATGTCCCAACCAGGGCAACCTCAGGTTCTGAATTTTTCAGTGAAGAACCCATGGTTCTTCAAGTTCTCAAATTATATGTTCTGATCTCCAGAACTATTTTATCTGGACTGTTCAAAGAAAAACTTTTCATGCAATTTAGGATCTCACAGCTTTATTGAGTGATTCATGAATCAGGCAACATCCCATTCAGAAAACAGAAGGAAGCTCCACTGAGGGAGCTAAAAGGGAAGGTTATAGAGATAAACATGGAAGCAAGTGGGGAAATGCTCTGATTAGCTGACATTGAGATTCCATTTTACATAGGGAGGGGTCTTACAGAGTGGGGAGCAAATATACATTGGTTAGCATGTCATGTCCAATCTGATAAGCTCTCTCTCCAGGAACAACTGGTTTATCACCAGGTATTGCTTGTGTGCAGTACTATAGGGTGTGTTTCATTGTGCCATTTTCTTGGGAAGCCCTGCAGGTCAATTGTTTTCATCCACTGGAAAGTCCTTTCTCGGAAAGGGTCCCTCCCAACAATGCCCGATGCAGGTGACCATTTTATTTGCCTTAACAGGGCTATCAATTGGATCCTTAGTCTGACCTCCAGGCATTGGTGCTGCTCAAATAAAATCAGAGAACTCAACACAATTCCCGGAGTTCAAATTCTGAGGCACTTACTGCAGACCTCCACGTATTTTGAGAGAACAGAGAGCACAAAGGGCTCAGCAGGTACCTTTTCACCTGTTCTCTCTGTATCTGGGGGCCGTCATGGGTCTCCTTCAGATCCCATTTCTGTTGTCAAAACTGTTAAAAATAAAATATTAGGCAAGATACTAATTTAGGTGCATTTATTTGAGCAGTTAACAAGTCATGAATCAGGGCAGCTTCCAACCCCCACAGGGAAAGGATCTCCTGCAAGACAAAGAAGAGAGGAATGTTATATAGAACAAATGCAGAAACTTAAAATAAAAATATTTGGTTAGTAACTGAATATGGAGATTAAAAGTATAAATATTTGATTGGTGACTGTAAAATTCCATTTAACTTTTAGGAATTTGGTGACCTTAGGGTTAAGTATGACACCTAATGGATGTAAGGCTTCCCTACATTTGCTTTATTTTTAGACAATCTGTTGGTCTCTGTTATATCTATCAGAACTAACAGGTGCCCATAGAATTCACTAAAATCACAGAATGGGAAATTGATTATTGCTGATCCTTTATTTCTTTAATCAACAATATTTATGATAAATCATATCTTTTAATACTATGCTTAAAATGTATATAGGTATTTATCACATTGAAATACATAAATTCAAAACATATGAATGGTGTTCTAGTTAGAAATCCTCAAAATAAATCACCTATTTTAGTAGTAAGTTTAGAGATCCCTAGGGTTCCTGTACAGAAAAGAGCATAACGGTGAATATAGGGAAGGGCCCCACTTCTCTTGCTTCCTAATACTTGCCATACATTTGGGGGAAAGAATCAGGCCCCTGTGCTGAGTCCATGTGAGATTCATGTAAACTCAGGAACCAGGTAAGAGCTACTTAGCAGGAAGCAGCAGCACCAGGAGACCAGGCAGAAGAACTGGGAGTGCAGGGGCTTCTCTTGTGCCTGGGAAGGGAAGGAAGAAACCTGTCAGAACATGGACCTCCTGGACTTTCCAGAGCCGCTCTTCAATCAGTAAACCAGGCAGAACGGCTTCCGCGTCCACTTCTCCAGACTCCTGGTTGGAATCCCCCTCACTTACCAGGAATTCCTGTGACACCCAGAGAGAGGGGGTTCCTAGGACCCACTCCTTTAGTTCCTTGCCTCTCCATTGAGAAAATCCCTACCTGAGAAAGCCTGGGATTGTTGCAGCTGCCAAGCCTGATGGGCCACTTAGAGCCCCCCACTTCCAGGTCTCTGTGCTTCAGGCTTGAGTCCTCAGCTCCCAGCCACCTTGGCACCCTGGGTGCTGCTTGCCACGTGAGAGAGGCCCCTCTGGGGCCTGGAGCTCCTCCAGCCCTCGCGGGAGCACCTCTCTGCTGGCCCCTCTCCACCCCTGAAGGTATCTCTGACTCTGGACCTCATGGAATCCTACTTTTTTATAGCAAGTTCTTTCTTTACCCAATAAGACTTATAGAAATATTTGTTCTACCCATATGCTAATTGGTGTTCTGACTCTTCATGAAATCTGGCTTCTTTTTATGGTATTTCCAGGTTGCCTGTTTCTAGATTATAGCCATTTGGTCCAATATAGTAGGTAGTCTACTTCTTCTGCTGTCCTACTTACCTGAGCATCTTGTTTCCAGGAAGGCCAAACCAAATAAAATTTTTTTCCTCATAAAAGCCTAACACCTCCCCACCCCCTACTGATTATCTGGGTTTTTGCTTTCTTATTGGACTGGCTCAATCAGAGCTTCCTGGATGCTTGGTTCCATGAGACAGGTTCACAATTCAACCCATTTATAGGGGGTTCTCTGATGTCCCAAATCAGCATCAGTGGATTCAACAGACGGGTCGTGTCCTCTTGCTTAAGTAGGCCCAGGGCACATGGGAAGAATAAGCTAAAGACTCTGTCATTACAGAATTCACCATCTATGGGCACTTACAGATCGTACACAGATGGTTGAAGTACAGTGTTTTGAGTGTTCTGGATAAGATGGGTATAGAACCACACGAAAAAGAAATGAATATTTATTGAGCTTTTACTCCGCTCCAGATACTATTCTAAGTTCTAAACTCATCTCATTGAAATCTCACTACAATTCCCATTTTTAGAGATGAGAAAACTGAGGCCCAGAGAGGTCTAGTTACTATCCCAAGCACAGAGAGCTGGTACGTAGTTGAGCCAGAGTTACAGTGCCAGACAGTCTTCCTCTTTATCTCTTTTCACGGGGGAGGGTGTATATCAAGAAAGAATTGGGAAGCGGCTGTGGCTCAATCAGTAGGGCTCCCGTTTACCATATGGGAGGCCCCGGGTTCGGTTCCCGGGGCCTCCTGGTAAAGGCAAGCCCGCCCGCACGGCGTGGTTAGCTGACCCAGCGAGCACAAGCAGCAAGGGGGGGATAAATGAATAAATAAATAAAATCTTTAAAAAAAAAAAAAAAAAAAGAAAGAAAGAATTAATAAAAAGGCCATTTTTGAGCTACACCTTAAAAAACAAATATGTGTTCAAAGATAAATTCTAGGAGGACACTGTTCGTATGGAAGTCCACGGCTCATCTGAAAAAAAGGTGAGTAATGTAGAAAGAAGCTCTTCATGCTGCAAAGCTCACCTATCACAGGGTTGGTGCTCCCGGTTGCTTCTTCTAAACTAAAATACCTCCATGGAGGCTCATGCCCTCTGTTTTTACCACCTTTCACCTTATCAGGACATCATCCTGGGTAACTTGTGGACCTGGGTAACTTGGATGTGGGCCACCCATCTGATGTCTTTCAGTTCTTGTCCTCCTCAGTGCCAAAGAATTTTACATCTACTTGAGTATAATGCTGTTCTTCCATGAAAATATCCTAGAATTAATCAACCTGCAACTTCTCTGCATTTGAATTTTCAAGGGCCACACACATTTTCTGACTCAACTCCCTAATCTTTCCAGCTCTATTCTTTTACTCTCAGAAGACCTTGTAGAGAACGCCGGTCCCCTGACCGCTCGGTCATCACAGCCACTTCCCCCGTGTAGGCACCATCAGCTCTTGCCAGGATTACTGCAGCTGCCACAAAATTCTGCCTGGAGCCAGGTCTCCCAATGCCCCTGACCCTTTCCATCGTTACACATATCAGTATTTTCCTTGACTCATTTTACATTGTGCCCAGCAGGTCTTTCTGAACTTTCTGAACAGCAGGGAGGTGGAGAGTTGGCTGGACTAGGAATTGCCATGGGTCTCTGGGCCTGGATTCTGATCTCTTTGCTTAGGTGCCCAGTGCTCTTCAGTTGGTTTGAAACCTTATTGTTCTCTGCTCTGAGTAGTTTCTGATAGGACGGTATCTACCCCCAGGCCCTTCCATTTCATGATGACCCCACTGCTCCCACCTCAAGCACAGACCCAGGCTCACCTGAACTTCTATGGTAGCAGTCAGTGTCGCTACAGTCCAAGCTGCTGAAGAAGCAGTTGAATGTGCTCTTTTGGGTTTTGGGATTCTCAAGTTTAATTTCAATGTATTTTTCCTTCTGGGTAACATTGACTTTCTGATACACGTCATACCCTGGAATCAATACTTCTAGTTCACTTGGGTAGTAAGAATATTCTTTAATAGGAACACCTAAGCAAGTGGTGATTTCAAAGACCATCCACCGCAATTAGTAATATAAAAGGGATGCGTATCTTTTCTTTTAGACAAAGATGATAAGGTAAATTTCCCAAAACGTACATTTCCTCTCCCACTGTACTGAAATGCAAAGACAGAGAGGGTATATACTGTATAGCAATCTCTTTGGTTAAGAAGCTGAAGAGCTCTTGTCAAATAATAATGAAAGGCTTTGAATTTAAAATCATGTGGATTTTTATAAAATTCTCTTATAGCTCTGTTAAATGCTACTCCAATGTACCCAGTAGAGGCCATTAGAGCTGTTCCATGATAATCATTGAGTTTCTTTGAAATACCTGTGTTGTTCTTTCTGTATTTCCATGTACTTGCTGCCTGTCTCCATTCAATTTTAAAATTTTCATTCGCCTCCAGTTCCTCTTTTAACAGCTGGGGTGCTTTTTCCTCCATTTCTTCTTACAGCCCAGATACTGATCATCAAACGCAGTGTCAGCCATGTCTAGGACTACCTGGCCAGTCGCCTGTAAAGAAGGAATAGTATCCTTTGTAATATTCACTGAAGAACTAGCATGTACTTGGTACTCCACAGAACCCACTTTATGTGCTCCTTGCTCAGCATGACATACATGTCATGTGACCTTGCCACATAGCTCACAAATGACACACACATGTATGATGCCTGCATGCCAATTATACTCTGAAGCTTTGTAGCTTTGATTTTGCTTCTTAAATTTACCTTTAAAATCCTCTTTGAGATTCAAAATTTATTGCAAGCCCTGATGGTCCTCTTGCTTCCATATGTTATAAAAGGAGAGCATATTTGTGATTGTTAATTTTTTTTACTTTATTTTGTACATTTAATAATTGAAAACATAAACAATTAAAAACTAAAAAGTAAACAAAGATGAATAAATATATACATTTCTCAATTAAATATAATGGATATATATATACATTTTTTTAAAATCAAACAATATGTTACACAATATATTTGGTTCATAGTAATGCATTCATACAGTATTTGCCCTTTTGTGTCTGGCTTGCTTCACTCAACATAATGTCCTCCAAGTTCATCCATGTTGTCATATGCTTTATGACTTCATTTCTTCTTACAGCTGCGTAATATTCCATCGTATGAATAGACCACAGTTTGTTTATCCATTCCTCTGTTGATGGACACCTGGGTTGTTTCCAGCTTTTGGCAATGATGAATAATGTTGCTATGAACATCAGTGGGCAGATGTCTGTTCGTGTCCCTGCTCTCAGTTCTTCTGGGTATATACCCAGTAGTGGTATTGCAGGGTCATGTGGCAAGTCTGTATTCAACTTCTTTAGGAACTGCCAAACAGTCCTCCATAGTGGCTGTACCATTCTGCATTCCCACCAACAGTGATTAAGTGTTCCTATCTCTCCACATCCTCTCCAACACTTGTAGTTCTCTGTCTTTTTAATAGTGGCCATTATGATAGGTGTGAAATGATATCTCATTGTAGTTTGATTTGCATTTCCCTAATCATGAGTGATGTTGAGCATTTCTTCATGTGTTTTTTTGCCATTTGTATTGCTTCTTTGGAGACATGTCTATTCAAGTCTTTCGCCCATTTTTTAATTGGGTCATTTGTCTTTTTATTATTGAGTTGTAACATCTCTTTATATATCTTGGATATTAAACCCTTATCAGGTATGTGATTTCCAAATATATTTTCCCATTGAGTTGGCTGTCTTTTCACCCTTCTGGCAAAGTCCTGTGAGGTGCAAAAGTGTTTAATTTTGAGGAGGTCCTATTTATCTATTTTTCCTTTTGTTGCACGCGCTTTGGGTAAGGTCCAAGAAACCACCACCTGCTACAAGGTCTTGAAGATGTTTCCCTACATTTTCTTCTAGTAGTTTTACGGTCCTGTCTTTTATATTTATATCTTTGATCCATTTTGAGTTGATTCTTGTATAGGGGGTGAGATATGGGTCCTCTTTCATTCTTTTGGTTATAGATATCCACTTCTCCCAAAACCATTTGTTGAAGAGACTGTTTTTTCCCATTAGCGTGGGCTTGGTAGGTTTGTCAAAAACCAGTTGACTCTATCGGTGAGGGTATATTTCTGGGTTGTCAATTCTATTCCACTGATCGATGTGTCTATCTTTATGCCAGTACCATGCTGTTTTGACCACTGTAGCTTTGTAATATGTTTCAAGGTCAGGTAGTGAAATTCCTCCCACATTGCTCTTCTTTTTTAGAATGCTTTTGGCTATTCGGGTACACTTACCCTTCCAGATGAATTTGGTAATTGACTTCTCTAATTCTGTCAAGTAAGCTGTTGGGATTTTGATTGGTATTGCATTGAATCTATAAATCAGTTTGGGCAAGATTGACAACTTCACAATATTTATTCTTCCAATCCATGAACACGGAATGTCTTTCCATTTGTTTAGGTCTTTTAAAATTTCTTTTAGCATTGTTTTGTAGTTTTCTGCATATAGGTCCTGTATTTCTTTGGTTAAATTAACTCCTAGGTATTTGAGTCTTTTTGTTGCTATTGAAAATGGAATTTTCCCCCGATTTCCTTCTTAGGATGTTCAGTACTAGTGTACAAAAACATTACTGATTTTTGCGTGTTGATCTTGTATCCTGCCACTTTGCTGAACTCATTTATTAGTTCAAGTACCTTTGTCGTGGATACTTCAGGATTTTCTAAGTACAGGATCATGTCATCTGCAAACAGTGAGAGTTTTACTTCCTCTTTTCCTATTTGGATGCCTTTAATTTTTTTGTCTTGTCTAATTGCCCTAGCTAGAACTTCTAGTACAATGTTGAATAACAATGGTGACAATGGGCATCCTTGTCTTGTTCCTGATCTTAGAGGGAAAGCTTTCAACTTTTCCCCATTGAGTATGATGTTGGCTGTGGGTTTTTCATATATGCCTTTTATCATATTGAGGAATTTTCCTTTTATTCCTATCTTTTGAAGTGCTTTTTATCAAAAAAAGGATGCTGGATTTTGTCGAGTGCTTTTTCTGCATCTATTGAGATGATCATGTGGTTTTTTTTCCTTCAATTTGTTAATGTGGTGTATTACATTGATTGATTTTCTTATGTTGAACCAGCCTTGCATACCAGGAATAAATCCCACTTGGTCGTGATGTATAAGTCTTTTGATATGCTGTTGGATTCGATTTGCAAGTATTTTGTTGAGAATTTTTGCATCTATGTTCATGAGAGAGATTGGTCTGTAATTTTCTTTTCTTGTGGAATCTTTATCTGGCTTTGGTATTAGGGTGATGTTGGCTTTATAAAGTGTGTTGGGTAATTTTCCCTCCTCTTCAATGTTTTGGAAGAGTTTAAACAGGATTGGTGTTAATTCTTTTTGAAATGCTTGGTAGAATTCTCCTGTGAAGCCATCTGGTCCTGGACTTTTCTTTGCTGGGAGATTTTTGATGACAGATTCAATCTCCTTAATTGTGATTGGTTTGTTAAGTTCTTGTATTTCTTGTAGCATCACTGTAGGTTGGTTGTGCGTTTCTAGAAATTTGTCCATTTCATCTAGTTTGTCTAGTTTGTTGGCATATAGTTTCTCATAATATCCTCTAATGATTCTTTTTATTTCTGTGAGGTCATTTGTAATTTCCCCCCTTTTGTTTCTGATTGTATTTATTTGCATCTTCTCTCTTTTTTTCTTTGTTAGTCTAGCAAGGGGTTTGTCAATTTTATTGATCTTCTTAAAGAACCAGCTTTTGGTTTTGTTGATTTTCTCTATTTTTCTGTTCTCATTTTCATTTATTACTGCTCTAATCTTTATTATTTCTTTCCTTCTGCTTGCTTTGGGATTGGTTTGCTGTTCTTTTTCTAGTTTCTCAAGTTGTTCAGTTAAATCTTTGAGTTTAGCTCTTTCTTATTTTTTAATGTAGGCATTTAGGGCTATAAATTTCCCTCTCAAGACTGCCTTCACTCTACCTATTAATTCTGTTGTCTGGGCCTGTGGCAAAGCAAGCTGGCTGCCCATCTTTGGCAAGGTCTCAGCCTTCCCCTCCGGGCTCACTGTCTCCTCTTGAGCTGCTCTGTGAGCCCAGCCTCTTATAAGCTTTGTGCTTAAGTGATCTTCTAGTCCTCTCTCACATAGCAGGATCAAATATGACAGCTTCTTTTTGCTGTGTCTGTCTGTGTGTCTGTCTCTCTCTATGTCTCCATTTTCATCAGACCCAGAAAGAGAGCGGAGACTCAACATGAATCATGCCCCAGTGATGTAGTCCAATCAAAAGCCCTAAAGCAACCTTATCAAGTAGTCTAATCAAAGGGCCCTCAACTAAATTTAATGCAATCAAAGGGTATCATATCCACAGGAAAAGATTAGTTTAAAAACGTAATCTTTCTATTTTGGGGATTCATAAAATGATTTCAAACTGCCACAGTTACAGTGTCCAGTTGTTTGGCTAAACACAGGCCTAGATGTTGCTGTGAAAATATTTTGTAGATGTGATGAGCATCTACAATCAGTTGACTTTAACTAAAGGCAATTACCTTTGATAATGTAGGTGGACCTCATCTAATCAGTTCAAGGAGGAAATTCTGCCTCAAGACTATATCCTGTGCTCCTCTCTGAGTTTTCAGTGAATTTGGACTCAAGACTTCAACATTTATCCTTACCAGAATTTCAAGCCTGCTGGTCTGCCCTACAGATTTTGGACTTGACAGCCTCCACACCTACAGGAGCCAATTCCTTAAATAAATACCTTTATCTCTCTCTCTTTCTCTCTCTCTCTCTCTCTCTCTCTACCTAGTTAGATCAACATAGATATAGATAGATTTAGATACACACATATATGTATGTATGTATGAATGTACATACATACATATATCCTGTTGGGTCTGTTTCTCTGGAGATCCCTGACTATTGCAAGGTTTCAGCAGGATGGGGTTTAGGGGCAGGAAACATTATCTGTACTTTTAGACACCAAGTTAGGATCAAGAAGTGAACCGCCGCACTTTGAACAGAAACCATCTTCAAGTTCAGTAAGGACTGCAAAGAAACATAACATTGTGAAAGAAATCATGAAATTTTAGCTTTGTTGTGGGTATGTTTGTGCATCCCTATAGTGCTAATGAATCCCAACCTCAAGTCTGAAGTCTGGCTCTCCAGACTCTTATATTTACTAATCCTGTCTGGACAGCTCACCTGGATGCCTGCATTGTGCACAGAGGGATGGAGTGAAGCTGGCATTGGCCCTGCCTGAGAAGGTCCATGATGAAGAAATGAATCCCTAAACAGACAGATTCTTGTCTTGCAGACGGCCAGTTAGAGAAGAAGAGAAGAGCTTACAGGCTCTTGCTAGCCTCTGTATGTTTTCTCCCCTTAGATGAATATTATAGATGAGGGAAACGCTGGGATCCCAACCCCGCCCTCAGCAGAAACCCACAGCTTAAAAAAAATAAACTCCCCTCGGTCCCTCTCTCCCCTCCTTCCTCCCCTTTTCTCAATAGAATCCACTTCAGGAAGATAAGCACCCCAGGCTGCCCCTTTGAATTGAAATTTACAACTCTATACAGATAATGACTCTTTTTCCTCCCTAATGGCCTTCTGCTTTTAGAAAGATAATCTAACCTTGCTTCTCTGCCTTTGTAACCCCGCCTGCCTGCCCGCTTGCTCAGGCATTTGCCCACTTAGTGTACTTATGAAAATCGGAAAACAGGGCTCAGATCTTTTGGAGATTTGACTCTCCTCTGGGCCCACGCGTAATAAAACTTTGTTCATCCGTGCTCCCAAGAGTGCTGTTTGGGTTATTTCTGGCTGGCTGCAACACTATGACCCATTTCAAAAGTATGTTATCAAGAGAATACCATCAAGTCCACTCTAGTCCATAGTTCTTCCCCCAATCCAGAGGCGACTGGGATGGTGATGTCCACTCCAACTCCAAGTGAGAGAGGGCTTATATCCCATGGATATGGTGGGTGGGATGATCCTGCCTGCAGATGCAGGCCCTCTCCATTCCCTGGGATGGCCATTGCCCATCGTTGTCTCCTCACCAGGTGACTTGGATGAGTCCATTGAGCTGTAGGGTAGGAGTTGCAGCTCCACCTAGATTTCATGCACACCTGGCACATAGGTAGGCGGGAGGCTCCAGTCTCTGGAAGTATACCTAAGAAACTCCAGCATCACATGTAGGTTTGAATAGAAGGGACTGGTGAACCATGTGCAGGGAGGACTTATTTGAGTCTAATTCTGTCACTCTCAGGAGCACAGATTCCAAAATAGAACCCACTGATAAGGCATCAGTCTCTGGGGCTATCCCCCCTTATATAGGACCAGGGTGTCTCCGGAGCTCTCAGGAACCCCACTGAGTGGGGTGATAGGCACTTAGATGTTCTATGAGCTCCTACTGAGGTGTGCATAAGAGTTACCTCTGGGATGACCTCCCGACTCTCTTTGAAGTCTCTTAGCCACTTGAACTCATTTGTCTTTACCATTTCCCCCTTTTATTCAAGGTCTTTTTCCAGTTGTGTTGCCAGTTGGCACTTGGGAAAAGTTTTCAATTAGCAATAATGATTCTTGCAATGCAAGAAATTATAACAATGAGGTGGAGCCAGTGGCCACTTGACAGTTTTTGGGTAGGGAGGGGATGAGCAGTTGAAATACAGGGGCTTCTTTGGGAGTCGGAGGTTGTCCTGAGTACTGTTGTGGCAATGGATGTAGGCCATTTTAAATCAGCACACACCACTCAGAACTGAGTGGGAGAGAGTGTGGTCTACAGTGTGAACTGTGGTCTATGGTTGGTGGCAAGGCTCCAGGATGTGTAAGTTCATTGAGGTTGGTGGGCCACACTGTGGGAGATGTTTGTGTGGGATGTGGTGGGAGGTGTGGGAGGTGGGCAACATGGGAATCCCAGTGGGTTCCATGTAATATTTTAGGTAATCTAAGCACCTCTTAAAATATATGTATATATATATATATATATATAAATAACATTTTTGTCAGCAAATACACATATATGCATATATATTTATATATCATTTTGCAAATGTTTGTATGTATTGTGAGAATTTTGATTTTTACCCATAATAAAAAAAAAAAAAAAAAAAAGTATGTTATCAATGTTCTTTACCAGTAGGTCTTGAAATTTGTTAACCTAGGGCTCAAATTAACTTAGGACTTCCAAATATGTCTCAGAATTACAAAGTTTCACCATGATCAACTTGTCTCATTACTTATTGTAAGTACAGGGAAGGCAGTATTTCTCACTTTCTTCCTTTGTTTATATAATGAGCCTAATTAGCAAGACTAGTCAAGCAGTTGAGGTGAGTGAGCCATCAGTCATTTTTCCATGCAGCTCTTACTACGTGACAAGATCTTAATTGTGAGTCTGTTTTATTTCTTCCCATAGAAACATGGCCTGGCCGGATGAACATCAGTTTGCACATTCTAATCACTTTCCATGGTCCCTAAGGTTGTTTGCCAGCAAGACACAGGAAAATTAGTCTCTAGCTTTTTAATGGGCTTTAAGTGCCGGGTTTAACTGAGGAACTTGGTCCCTGGGAGCAGCTATGAAGTGAGGTCACTCATCATCAGCTCCTAAGACTGATGAAAGGTAGACAAAGGAAAGGTCCCTAGCAGCCCCTTTTCCTAGGGTCAGCCAGCTTGGGTGTTCAGTCTCAGAGCTGGACCCAGATACCCCCAAGACCTCTAAAAGTCTGGGGACACCCAGAGACATAAGGCTCCCAATCCCCAAAACGTGGGACAGCGAGCATGGCTCCTGATTCCAGGACGTTGGCTTGGTGAGCAACCCTTTTCCAGCATTCCAGCAGGCTCCCCATTGGGGTGTCTTCTCAGAAACTGGGACGACCTAACAATGGTCTAAAGAAGCTAATCTCTCTCTGCAACACGATGTGGCTGCAGTTAAAGGTGGCCAGGAGTGGCTCCTAAATGGACCCTCAATCTAAGCCCTATATTTCAGATAGCCCTACTGTGTAAGAGGGAAAGAAAGTGGGTAGACCTTCCCTATATACAGTTTTTCGTAGCCCTATGTCATAATAAAAGCCTAAGAGGTTCTTGTCAGCTATGCTATGCAGAAGAAAACTTCAAAGTGCAGGGCAAGTCCCCTCCCAGGAGGGAAGATGATATCCTAGATGACCCCCTTCTTAGTGGTGCACCTCGCTATGACCCGGCTCCAGACCCAGAAGCCCCTTTAAACTCCCAGCAGAGGCTTCACACCTCCTTTGTATGACCTAAGGCCTAGTCCAGTGGGTCATACCTGAAGCAGAGCCTCATTCTACCTAGCTAGGGAGCCTGGAGGTCTCTACCCTTTATGGGAATTAGCTAATGAGGATGCAGGAGCCTTTAGGGTGCATGCCCCCTTCTCTATGGCCAACCTGTCAGAGTGCAAAGAGAAGTTATGTCAGTTCTCTGAGGACCCCACCAAATTTACTGAGGGATTCCAACACCTCACAATGATCTATGAACTAGCATGGAGTGACATGCACATTATTCTTTCTCCTTCCTGCACCCCAGAGGAAAAGCACCACATCTGGACTGAAGCCCACAGGCATGCCAATAAACTGGCCGCCCAACAGCCTAATCAGTATGTGATGGGAGAAACAGCAGTCTCTAATACAGATTCTGAATGGAACTATCAAAGGGGACAGGCAGATCTAAAGGCTAGAAACCATATGGAAGCAGGTTAGTAAAATAGGGAATCAATAGATGGATCTGGAACCTGGCAAGAAGTCCACATGCATATCAATACCCCCAAGATGGCTGCTGGAAGACTCTCACAGATTCTCCCATTTGGAACAAGATTTCCTCTGGAAGCCAGGAGAAGCCCTGGATATTCTCCAGGGGCCTTATCATTGGACCCTTCTGGGGGATTGATGGGTGGGATAATCAGTCAAAACAGCAAACAGCTGGAGCTCCTCCCATGTCATTAGCAAAGGGGCGGAATAATTAATGGTTTAAAAAGCAAGCGCAAAGGCCTTTTGCTCTCTCTCTTGCCTTTTTTTTTTTTTTTAAGATTTTATTTATTTATTCATTTATCCCCCGCTTGCTGCTTGCGCTCGCTGGGTCAGCTAACCACGCCATGCGGGCGGGCTTACTTTCACCAGGAGGCCCCGGGAACCGAACCCGGGGCCTCCCATATGGTAAATGGGAGCCCTACTGATTGAGCCACAACCACTTCCCTCTCTTGCCTTTTGACCCTGTTCCTGACTTCTGCGCCCCGCTCTCGCCATGTCCTCCCCACATGGATCAACATGCAAGTAAAACCTGGGCATTTATAAGCTATAATAGGAAATTGTAGTCTGTAAATCAGTCCTTTTCATCACTCTTTAGCCCCTTCCTCTCTACCTGGGACCTATGATCTGTTGTTTTCTCCCATTTCTCTTCCCTCCCTATCTTAATAAATTACTGGCCTAATCAATGTGGCGTGCTCTTGGAATTCATTTCCTTCAGTTTAGCCAAGGACCTAAACAAAACCCAGTTACAATATGATCAAGTGTCTCCTTGAAGGGATGAGGAGATTCATTACCAAAACGGTCAATTACAGTATGTTCAGGGAAATTACTCAGGGACAAGGTGAGAACCCAGCCTTATTTAAGGGAAGGTTGGTAGGTAATGAAGAAATATACTCTAATAGACCCTAACTCTAATGAAGGACAGACCCTCACAGCAACTTACTTCATCAGCCAGTCTGCTCCGGATATCCATAAGAAGTTGCAAAAGCTTGCTATGGGTCCCCAAACTCCCATGAACACCCTTTTAGATACAGGCTTCTCAGTCTTCAACAATCGAGACCACACAGCCAAGGTGGAGAAGGTAAGGAGTGGTAAGGTGGAGGCCGAGAACAGGCTCACCTTTTTGCAGTCGCTGTTAAAGGCAACCCGTCAGTTAAAGGCAACCCGTCTTGCGAATATTCTCACTGTCCTGATTTTGTGATAAACAGGGTAGGCTAAACATTCGCTATATTAGAAACCATGCATGTGTCCCCAGACCTAGTTTTTCTCCCTAGGTCTGGTTTTTAGAATGCTGGTGATAAACCAAGCCTGATTTATTATGTGACCATCCTGTATGGGAAATGACTATAACTCTAGGTATCTTTGGTCAACCTTAAGAGATATAGCAGGAGGGCGGATGTGGTTCAAATAGTTGGGTGTCCGTCTCCCATATGGAGGGACCTGAGTTCGATGCCCGGGACCTCCTGGTAAAAATTAAAAAAACTATAGAAGGCATGCGGGCCACCAGGCCCCATGAGCGGGTGGGCTGCCAGGCCCCGCCAAGCAATGCAGCAAGATGATGATGTAACAGGAGAGTGAACAAGGCAGAGCCAAGATGAGATGCACCAAAAAAAACAGAAACTAAGTTGGGCAGGTAGTAGGATGCCTCTCTCCCACATCCAAGGTTCTGAGGATCAAATCCTGGTGAAGATAGGAGGAGAAGGATGAGAAGAGAGGGCAGGAAACACAGAGAATTGCCCAGCAAATGGACACAAAAACAGCAAAAATGTGTGTGGGTGGGTGTAAAAATGGATAAAAGTAAATAAATAAATCTTTTTAAAAATTAAAAAAAAAAAAAAAAGGCAACCCATCATCTCAGCGCCATCCGAATTCAGGTCCCACGTCAGCAGAAACCTACTTCAAGTGTGGACAGGCTGGCCACTGGAAAAGTGGCTGCCTCAAGCCATCTGGCTGCCGGCCTTGCCCCAAGTGTGGAAAGGACGGGCATTGGGCCCAAGAGTACACCGTTCCCCAAAGAGGGAGCAGGGCTCCCCCACAAGCCCTGCTCGCTGACCCTGAGGACTGAGGAGGCCTGAGGCTAAGCGAGGCTTCCTGGATGACACCGAGAGCTATCAGCCAGGAGGAGCTTCGGGTGACCCTTGATGTGGCGGGTACAATTGTATTTCTTAATTGATACGGGAGCCACTTGTACCATCCTCACTTGCCACTCCAGACCTCTTTCATCTTGGTTGTGTGTTATAGTAGGAGTTAATGGGAAATAAAAATCTAGACCGTTTACTAAACCTCTCCCCTGTAGACTAGGAAACCTCCTAATAAGCCTTCGGTTCCTAGTTATTCCAGAATGTACGGTCCCATTAATGGGACGAGACTTTCTCCATTTCCTAGGGGCTGGCATTTGTTTGGTAGACCCCAGCCTAAACCCCCAGGTATATAATGCCTTGGAAATGAGAGTGGGTGGACCCGAGTTCCAAACTGTCTGGCTGTAGTGTTAGCCTCAGACCCAGGGACCCCACTCAGCGAAATCCCCCAAGAAATAGCCGACCAAATAAATCCTTTGGTATGGGATATAGGGGTTCCAGGTCGGGCTCTTCGGGTTCCCCTGGTTTCCATTGCTTATAACACCAATCAGCCCTACCCTCATAGGAAGCAGCACCCCCTTAAGGAGGGAGCTGCTAAGGGCCTCTGGCCCATGATTAAAAATATTCTTGGAGAACAGCCTTCTAACCCCATGCCAATCTCCTTGCAACACCCCATTCTTCCCGTGAAAAAGCCCAGCAGCCCTTACCGGCTGGTTCAAGACTTAAGAACAGTCAATAGCTTTGACATACCCATTCACCTGGTGGTGCCCAACTCTTATACTTTGCTAAACCAGGTCCCAGAAACTGCAGCTTGCCTTACTGTTCTTGAATTAAAGGATGCCTTTTTCTGCATTCCTCTCCACTGGACTCCCAATTCCTTTTTGCCTTTGAATGGCAGGAGTCCAACTTTAAACCTCCAGTCCAGCTTACATGGACTGTGTTGCCACAGGGGTTCCGAGACAGCCCCCATATTTTTGGGAATGCCTTAGTTCAGCATCTAGCTGATCTCCACTTGCCTCAGGGCTCCCTTTTACATATGTGGATGATCCGTTGCTTTGTAGTCCAACAAAGGAAATTTCCGATGCCAGCACCATATTAGTCCTGAATTTCCTAGCCAATAGGGGTTACAGAGTGTCAGCATCCAAGGCACAAATCTCTCAGCAGAAAGTCTCCTATTTAGGGTTTCTTCTCACCCCAGGGAAAGGTCTCTCTCAAGCCATCACTAGTATTCCCCAGCCCCAAACAAAGAAACAACTGCGGGTTTTCCTAGGGATGGCTGGTTACTGTAGACTGTGGGTACCCAGGATTGGAGAAATAGCCCTGACTACTGTACAGTGCTATTACGGCAGCTGATAACTATCCCTTAGAATGGGGAACAAACCAGGAGACTGCGTTTCGTGCCTTAAGACAGGCCTTAGTTAGCCCTCCAGTCTTAGAATTCCTAACTTAAATAGGCCTTTCTTTCTGTATGTAACTGAGAAGAAGGGAGTGGCTCTAGGGGTGTTAGTCCAGAAATTGGGTGAGATTTCACGACTAGAAGCCTATTTCCCTAAACCCTTGGATAGCACAGTGCAGGGATGGCCACCTTGCCTGAGAGCAATGGGGGCAACTGCCCTTTCAAGCGAGCAAGCCACCAAATTAACTTGGGGGCAACCTCTCACAGTCTTCACCCCACACAGGTGAAAGACGTGCTTGAGGCCAGGGGCCACCAATGGCTTACAGGCAGCCAGTTAATTAGATACCAGGCTCAATTACTAGAGACCCCTGAGGTGCAGCTAAGGGTGTGTCAGCCCCTCAACCCAGCCACCCTGCTACTGGTAGAGGGCCCAAGGTCAGATTCTGAGGGGCCCCTTCTCCACTCCTGCCTTGAAACTCTTAACCAAAATTACTCAAGCAGGCCAGATTTAAAGGATGAACCGCTAGCAAATCCCAGACCTTGAGTGGTTCACAAATGGAAGCAGTTTCATTAGGGAAGGAATTAAAAGGGCAGGTGATGCAGTGGTTTCTCAATTTGAAACCATAGAAGCCCAAGCCCTTCCCCCTGGGACCTTGGCCCAGAAGGCAGAGCTGGTCGCCCTCCTCCAAAGTTTAAAGCTAGCAGCTGGGAAAAGGGCTAACATTTACACAGACTCCAAGTATGCTTTCCTGGTCCTCCAGGCCCACTCTGCTGTGTGGTGGGAGGCAGCAAGCCTTGCTCACTAACAGTGAGTCACCAATAAAGCACAGGCAAGAAATCCTAGACCTACTGGAGGCTATTCAGTTGCCCCCAGAAATAGCAGTTAGGCATTGCCTGGGGCAGCGGTAAACAGACTCTGCTGTAGCCAGGGGAAATGCCCCAGCAGATGCAGCCTCTAAAGCTGCAGTGCAAAGCTCAGTCTCCCTCTTAGCCCTTATCCCAGAACCTGTCTACCTAAAGCTCTAGATTATACCCACGATGAAAAAACTACAGCGGCTAGCCTAGGGTTTACTCTGGAAGCTGGTGGGTGGTTTGTCAAGGAAGCTCAAATCTACCTGCCAGGAACCGTGCAGTGGAAAGTCCTACACGGACTCCACCAAGCCACTCATCTAGGGAGGGACGCCCTGACCAGCTTAGCCAAACGGGTCTTCAAGGGCCAGGGCCCGGCAAAAACAATCAAAGAGGTGCAATTAATGACTCAAACAACGGGAGGCTTAGCAAACCTCCTCCCTTAAGCCCCCCTGTCCAGATGCGGGACTCATATCCTGGGGAGGACTGGCAGATAGACTTTATCCACATGCCATCCTGCCAGGGCTATCAGTACCTCTTAGTACTGGTCGATACTTTTACTGGGTGGATGGAAGTGTTTCCCACTAGAAGGGAAATGGCAAACGAAGTGGCTAAAGCCCTCCTAAGGGAAATCGTTCCCAGCTTTGGACTACCAAAGTCCCTCCAAAGTGACAATGGGCCAGCCTTTATTAGCAAAATAATCAAGGTCTATGAACTGCCCTTGGCATTAAATATCATCTTCATAGTTCCTGGAGGCCCCAATCCTCAGGGAAAGTAGAAAGAGCTAACCGTACCCTAAAACAAATTCTGGCCATGCTTTGCCAGCAAACTACATCACCCTAGGCCACCAACCTGCCTATTGCTTTGCTGAGGCTGCGCGTAGCTCCAAAGGACCCACTCCAGCTTAGCTCCTTCGAGATGGTCTATGGGCGGCCTTTCCTCACCCAGGACCTAGCACTAGATTAGGAGACTCAAGAACTCACCAAATATTTCATCAACCTAGGAAAAACTCAACAAGTTATCCAGGAGCTTGGGAACAAGATCCTTCGTAGCCCCAACTGTGAGTTACCTCTACCTAAAGTTAAACCCGGAGACCAGGTTCTGATCACAAACCTGGTAGGAGAACAGGCCTCACTCCCAGTTAGAGCCAAAATGGGAGGGACCTTCCTCTGTGGTTCTGATCACTTCCACAGCTGTTATAGGAATTGCCAGCTGGGTGTATTTATCCTGAGTAAAGCTAGGTGCCCAAGGAAGTGCCAGCTCACCGGAAGCACCTGATGAGATGTTCGAGTGCCAGCCATTGGACAGCCTGAAATACCTCTTCAAGAGACAAAGTAGCATCTGTGCCAGAGCCAGTACATAAACTGTGTTCTCTTCCCTCTAACTCTAGCCAAAATGAAGCTTCATGTATTCTACTTCATCTTCCTATGGCTAGGGGGAGGGCAAGTCAGTTACCCCTTAAGAAATCTTGTCCAAACAGCAGCCAACTTAGCCAATAAATCCTCATGTTGACTCTGTGTGAACCAACCAGAAACATCCATGGCCTGGCCAGTTGCTCCCAAGCACTGGGCAATCACCAGTCTCTTAGTACGGCCTATTGCCAAAATATCACCCAGTGCAGGGGTAGAATACGGACAACCCATCAACCAGCTTCTTACCATACTCTGAGCTAGCAGCATCACCTTGGAACCTACACCTCTCCCTTACTGGGACCTCTCTACACCTCAGTTCACACTCCTAAGAACACTACCTTCCCCATCTATCTGCTCTAATGCCTCCCAACACTCTCCCTTCCCTCTTTTCCTGGGCCAACTTAATTTTACCTCTTGTAATACCTTCTGGATGGCCCCCCAGCCGGTCATACACTTAGGTATGCTGAAAGCTCCCCCTCGAGTGGTCTACCTCACCCAGTACCCCATCAACGCCATGATGCTTACCAGCACCAAAGACCCACTCAAGGCTCAGCAGCCTAATGAGGAATAGTAAGGGACTCAACCACTACCCAGTACTGTTGGGGCACCCTGCTAGGTCATGTAACTCTGTGCTTCTAAATACAACTTATGCCGACCAAAGCATCCCACCAAAGATGCCGTGGGTGTGTCATAAATTAAACCCCTGTGGCCTGGGAGGAGAAGCTAACCTTATCTGGGACACCCAGAGAAGCATCCTGTTTCATGACCCAGGGCCCAACAGGTGGATGTCAGTACTGTGTGCTAGCAGGTTACCCAGTGAGCTAGTAACTTCAGTTCTAAAGAGGGCTCCAGCTCACCAATAACTAATCTCACATTTGCTGTTACTTTAAACTCTCGTGATGGGATTTTCTTTCTCTGTGGAGATGAGGCCTACCTCTCCTTACCTCCCCTCTGGATTGGTTTATGCTCACTAGCATACCTCACCCCCTCTATCTTCTATGGTCCTAAAAACCTTACCATGCCATTTCCTGTATTTTCTTACCATACAATAACTAAAAGGGCAGTGCCTCTTCTCATTCCCCTCCTAGCTGTTCTAGGCACAACAACCACTGTGGGAACTGGGGTTAGTAGCCTATACCAAACCCACAGGTCTACCACCACCTCTCCCTAGAGTTAAGAATAGAAGAAACCAGCTGTGCCCTAGAAGACCTGAGACAGCAAACAGGGTCTCTTGCTGCTGTGGTACTGCAAAATCACAGAGCCCTGAACATGCTAACAGCAGCACAGCAGGGGATGTGCCTATTTTCTCCGGGAAAAATGCTGTTTCGATATAAATTGCTCCGGAATAGTCCTAGACAGCATTCAAAGCCTGCAAAATGAAGCCCACCAACTTCAGGGGGGATGCAGCCCCTAAAAACACCTGGTCTTTCTCATTCTCATGGTCCAGAATGTCATGGCTGACCCCCTTTTTGGGCCCACTTACCACCATCTTCTTTATCCTTTTAGTGGGGCCATGTAGCTTCAAATTCTAACTATGTTTATTTCTTCCAGAATCAATGCCTTCCAAAACAAGATAGTAGTCACAGGGGGATTTCAGCCAGTTCCAACCACAGTGTTGGACCTGTCTTTCCTTGACCTCAATAGAATAGTCAGAGAGGTTTACGCCCTGTCGGGCAGGGACTACTGCCCTACCAGCAGGAAGTAACTACAGAAGAATCATCATCGCCCCTCAGCACCCCCTTAAGAATAAGGGTGTGAACTCTCTGAGGGGGGAGTTGAGGCAGGTTAGTACAGGGTAATGGAGGAGAAGATGACCCACAACATGGCTGACAGACCGCATGGCTAGCAGACAACATGGCTGTAAACCTCCCTGGGACCTTGAGCGTAACCTTGGGGTCCCAGTTTCTCTTTCTGGGACTTCCCCTTAACCCCAGATATTCCAAACAGTCCTCACCATCGGCCCCATCATTGGTGCAGTAGTCAATAATAGCTGGGGCCTCTCCTCTTAAGATTAATAATGGGCGGGGTAATCAATCCCTTAATAAAGGTGACTGCACAGGCCAGATCATTCTCTCTGCCTGGAGGAGCCCGCACCAAATCTTGGTGTGTATTTCCATCTTTCTCTCCCATTTCTCAGCAAGCTCTGTTCTTTCCCCCATTTCCTAATAAGTTCTTTTTACTGGCCTAAACTGGCGTGTTCATAAATTCATTTTTGCATCATTGCCAAGAACCTAGAGGAATCCAACATTTCTCGGTCTTGAGTATTACTGCTAAAGAGACATTCTTTGTCCACCAATGTTGTACATGTATGAAAATGGTGTACTGTATACGTTAACACACCCCATAAACTTTGCATTGGAGAGTACAGTAATGTAAACCCTAAGAGCACCACTGTTTTAGCTTAATAAAAGAAAGTCCAAAGAGCTCCTATGTAGACTATTCCAGATAACTTTGCTTCTTTGCTACTCATAGTTTATTGCAATTTTTAAAAAGAAATTCAAGGTCATTATCATTGTACTGTACAAAATAAGCGCTTTTTGATTAACACGGCTATATAGTTTTTTTAATTTTTGAAAAACCTATGGAGACAGTGATCTTGTCTTTAAAATATGATAGTCCTTTTGAAGTCAGAGAAGCGTTGGATTCCTCTAGGTGCTTGGCTATGATGCATAAAAGAATTTATGAACATGCCAGTTTAGTTAGGCCAGTAAAAAGAATTTCTTGGGAAATGGGGGAGAGAACAGAGCTTGCTGAGAAATGGGAAAGAAAGATGGAAATACACACCTAGATTTGGTGTGGGATCCTCTAGGCAAAGAGAACGAGCTCTGCCTCCTGTGATTACCTTTTAAACTGTTAATTATACCTCCCCCTTCCTGATAAAGGGAGGGGCCCCAGCTGTTATTGGTTACCCCACCAATGGTGGGACCAATGATGAGGACTGTTTGGAATATCCGGGGCCAAGGGGAGGTCCTGGAAAGAGTAACTGGAACCTCAAGGTTACACTCAAGGTCCCAGTGAGGTCTTGCAGCCATGTTGTCTGTCGGCCATGCGGTCTGCCGGCCATGTTGTAGCTCGTCTTCTACTCCATTACCCTGTACTAACCTGCCTCACTTTCAGTAAAATGTCTTAAAAGATATTGCCTTTAATATCTGTTGGGAAGGAAATGTACAGACTTTTCAGATCTCCTATTATATGTTTCCTCTTTTGTTTACATAGGGAACAATGTTTATAGTTGTGTGTACAGAAGGGGTCTACAAGAAGCGTATATTTTCAAACAATTTTTAACTGATTTAACAATTTTTGTAAATCATTTTCAGGCTTCTGCAGCTGTAGATTCTCACTGTGAATCCCTTGCTTATTCATGTATAAGCGTATTTGCAATACCAATACACCGGGTTAGTATTTTTGCCTGTTAATGATTTTTGTTTCACATTTGTACCGGCTGAGAGTACTGTGGATGTGGGAAGTCACTTTAATCATGTGTAATTGGTCACAAGGCCTAAGTTACAGTAACTATTGCTGTTTTACTTAACAATGTCTTGTTGCTTTGTAGGCATTAACGTTCTGGTGAAAAGATTGTTTATCTATCCAACAGGGAGCTGTAGTATTTAAATTGATCAACCTAATGTTACAACTGCTTTGAGGTGGCCAAATGTAAGCTAAAAGCCTTAATTAAAAAGTGGTGCAATTTTATATAACTTAGCATCAGTAGTTCAATAAATTTAGATTGCCATGAAAAGGGATTGCATTATTAAAAAAAAAAAAAAAAAAAGGAAAGGAAAGGAAAGGAAAGGAAAGGAAAGGAAAGGAAAGGAA